>PVIR01002636.1:0-99972 GCA_004026965.1 Petromus typicus
CTATACTCTTTTAGTATTATATTTTACTGTTGCTCTAGAGAGTAGAAAATTTCCATTTTTAATTTACCACTAACTAAAAGTAACATTTTAGTATTTATTAAACAATATCAGAAGAATGTTATAACTGTGTAACTTACTACTCTGATCTTTCCTCTTCTTGCTCTGTGTGTTGCTTCTATAATATGTTGCTCTTCTTTTTGTTGTAAATGTGTATTACACATATTTAAAGCAAAAATAATAGTAAGATATTGTGGGATGTGCATATAATTTGTAGGAAATGAAGTAGTAATGTATATAATTTTAAAATTTTTGATTTTGTAGATATCCTCACCATTTATTGTTCTGAGTTCTTTCTGAATTTCATAAATTCTATAAAACTGGGGATAATGCAATTTATTCTTTTCTGTACAGATATAAGTTAATTTTGTTCAATGGAGGTATATTAATTATTGTCCTATGGATATTGGCCAGTTTTGTGTTTATCATTTTTTCAACACTTTCTTTTTTTTGACCAGGAATTATACTCAGGGCCATACTGTTGGCAAATGTGCACTACACTTTTCATCGCCTTTGTCCATAGTTGCTCTTTTAATGAGTCTTTGAATTATATTTTAATCTTCAAATATTTAATATTTTACTGAATTTCTTGATTACATGAGTTACAATTTTTATGTATGTTCATTTTGGACATGATTTTTTAAATGATAAAAGTGATTGCTTTTGTAATATACTGCCTTCCTGGAATCTCTGTGCTGGTCCAACTTGTGCATAGACCTCCTTGGTCTCTCTGGTGTTTTCCATTTTTCATGGGCACAAATTTTCAACATTATGTTCTTGTTCCGTGTCTCAGATAAATGCACAATGAGGCTCACATGTCTAACTTCTTTATTTCTTCACTCTCAACAACAATCCCATCCAAAGTTAGAAAAGTTTTTAGATTTAACAAAAGGATTTGGTCAGCAGCAGGTATCTGTCATTTGTAATTAACCTGAGTCTTTATAATACATTCATATTTCAAAGTTACCCATAGCAAAAATCTTCCTGTTTCAATGAAGAATTAAAAAAAAGCTTCTTGCTACTGGTGTAATGTGCGATATAAATTATACCAAAGAGATAAAGAAATGCATCATATGAGACTGACATATAAACTCATTTTTTGTTGTTGTTGTTTGTGCTAAATGAGATCAAACACAGAACATCTTTTTTACTGACATGGAAGTAAGCGGAGGCCATGCTGTTTGTGGCTGGCTGCTGTGAGCAGTTTCTCAACACAGCAGTCCATTTTACATTGGACTGAAAGGATGCAGCAAGTTATAATAATGCTTTTTAATTAAATACTTTTCTTATGACTATATCCTCATGTAATGTGGACATCTTAGCCACTTTCTTCGATGTTGAGACAAAATATTGGACACCTACAACTTAAAGGAAAAGAGATTTATTTTGGCTGATGGTTTTTAGAAGTTTTGGACATAGTCAGCTGGCTCCAAAACAGAAATGTCTTGACAGAAAGTCATGGCAGGAGAGAAGCTGCTCATCGCATGGTGGCCAGGAAGCAGAAATCCAGGGAGAAGCCACAGGCAGATGCCCTCCTCTAGGCCACAGCCCCAGGGCCCACCTCTCTCTGTTCCATCCCAACTGCACATTCAGCTGATGAACTTGTTAGCAGATGAATCCAGTGATGAATACAACAATCAATCACCTTGCTAAAAACCCACCTCTGAGTGCAAGGGAATTTGGCTTTATAGTCCAAGATTTAGAGTCTCTTTCTCTCCGTTCTGGTACTTAGATTGGTGTAATACATAATTTAGTCTGCTGAAGAATGGTGCAGCCCAGACAACAGTGCTGTCCAGCCAACAGCCACACTGTGATCTCAGAAGTGAGAATGAGGCCCTTCTTGCACCTTTTAGGACACCTTTGTTTCTACTGAAAATAACCACAGAATCTGCAACCCAAAGTTTAAGTAAGACCAGCAGAATAGTTTGCATACCCATCAAATGTGTAGAAGCTTTCCTCCTCATTTGACTCTTCCCCACCTCCTACTGTATCCTTGCTAGCATTTATTGCTTTTGGTATTCTTGATAAGCGTTTTGACTGGGTGAGTTGGAATCTCACTTTAGCTTTGATTTGCATTTCCCTAATGGCTAAAGAAGTTGAATATTTTTTGTGTACTTTTTTTTTAAAAGAATTTTACCCACATATTGATTGGATATTTTAGTGTTAAATTTTTGAGTTGTTCATGTATTCTAGATATCAAACCTTCATCAGAAGAGTAGATGGCAGGGAATTTCTCCCATTTCGTAGGCTGTTTTTTCCTCTGTTGATTTTTTTTTTTTCAAGCAGAAGTTTTTTAATTTGGCACTATTTCATTTATTGATTTCTCTGCTATTTTATGTGCTGTTAGAGTCTTCTTTAGGAAGACTTTGCTTGTGATTCCAAGTGTTTCCCTGATGTTTTCTTGCAGGAATTTAAAAGATTCAGGTTTTATACCTCGGTCTTTGATGCAATTTGAAGTACTATTTGTACAGGGTGATGGCTTAAATTTCAGTTTTCTACATATGGATATACAATATTTCCACCACCATTTGTTAAAGATATGCTATTTTTCTGCAGCATATGCTTTGGTCCTTTTGTGTGGATTTGTTTCTTTGCCCTCTCTTTCTATTCCGTTGTGCTACAGGTCTATTTTTATGTTAGTATCATACAATCTTCCTTAAGATGGCCTTGTTGTATGTTGAAATTGGATATTGCAAGACCTCCAGTGTTAGTTTTTGCTGAGGACTGCTGTGACTCTTATTCAATATTTGAAGGAATCTAGTAGTCACTTACTTATAAGTTTCTGGCTCCAAGACTCTGATGAAATCAGTTAGGCCATCTGTTGGCTGAGGCTGTCATCTCCTCAGAGCTCATCTTGGGTTGGAGAACTCACGTCGTGTGCATCCATGTGGCAGTGACTGACCTCAGGTCTGCATTTCTTGTTGGCTAGAAGGCCTTGCCAGGTGAGCATTTCCCTAGGCCACCTCGGTGTCCTTACAGAAAGACCTCTAACCCAGCTTCCAGGAGTGAATGAAGAGGCACGAAGAGCAGCAAGAAAGTGCCCAAGTTGGAAGCCAGGGGCACACACTCACTTCTGCTGTCTTGCTGTTGGGCACACAAAATAACCCTGCCACAGATGGGAGGGAAATACACAGGGCTAGATACCAGGAGGAGACACAATGCCTCACAATATAGTTCAAACTGTACTTGAACTCACTATGTAGCCCAGGCTGGCCTTGAACTTATGACAATGCTCCTGGCTCGGTCTCCAAACTTCTGGAATTACAGGAGTGTGCTACCACACGTTGTTTAGAGCCTATTTTATAAATGAAGCCAAATGTACTCCTTTAACTTGCTGGAAATAAGCATTCTCTAGTTTTTAATTATTAGTAACTGCTATGGCTGGAAGTACAGCTCAGTGGTAGAGCACGTACATAGCACACACAAAGCCCTAGGTTTGATCCTTAGCATCAAAAGATGAGAAAAATAAATAAAACTTCCATAAAAATTATTTTCATGTCTTTTGGTGGATGTACACACATGTGCTTTTTATGTTGAGTGGGATTTGCAGGTCACAGTGTTTCCATATATTTAGTTCGAGTTGGTCCTTCTAAACATTTCCCCAAAGTTGTTAGAGTTCCAACTGTTACAATTCCAGTTAATTTAGGTTGAGTTAAATTTCCACTTGTGAAAATCCTCATCAAACCCACTGTATATTGCTGGTCTTTTTAATCTGACCACTCTAGTGGGTGCAAGGTGTTTCTGCTGTGCTTTTACACATTGCTGTCATGAGGATCGATGCTTTCCAGATTCACTGGCCATTTGAGTAGCCTCTGCTTTGAAAAAGTCATCCAAGTCTTTGGACCATTTCAAGTGGGTCTTGTGGCTTTTCTGTGAGCATTTATAATCTATGTCCCCTCAGAATTGTACATCAGTGTATTTCTCTCCTAGGTATTTTTTTTTTGGTCACTAATTTTCCAACCATCTTTCTCTCAAATTCTGACCGTTCAGCCCCAACTCAGTAGAGACTCA
The DNA here is from genome assembly GCA_004026965.1 of Petromus typicus. Taxonomy (NCBI): domain Eukaryota; kingdom Metazoa; phylum Chordata; class Mammalia; order Rodentia; family Petromuridae; genus Petromus; species Petromus typicus. The sequence goes on from PVIR01002636.1 coordinate 4,069, forward strand.
TCTATCAACATCTATCGATGTAGACCTGTACATCAGGCCACCTCTAGAAAACCCCTGGCCACCAAGTGCCCCACTCAATGTCTGTGGAAGGGAATGGTTTCCTTCCTTCACTCTCCCTGGACTGGGTGAAATGGAGCTGCAGGGCCACAGCCGTGTGGGCTCAAACAGTTCCAGCGACTATGCAGTCATCTGCGCAGCAAGCCTGGAGCTTCTTCAACTTTAATTCAGGTCCAGGGTATCCAGATCTGACAGACCACGATGGCATCCAGTGTCAGCTGGTGGGCAAGGGAGTGCTGGCCCCACTCCAGGAGCCTACACCACGCAGCTCCAGGCCATCCCAGAGGCCTGACCTCAAGCCAGACACTCTGTGATTAATTCTGTATCCTGAGCATTACATACAGACTCTTGTCTTCTTACCCTTGCATCATACCTAGACTCCACAGTCCAACACACAGGCACATCTCTTCTTTTTTCTCCTAAGCACTGCAAAACAAGGAAAATAATCATAATGCTTGGTGCTGCTGCAATTTTCTCATTTCCCATCTAATGTTTTTCACACAGTTCTGTGGAGTATCTTTTATTCATATTGCTATGACAGCTATTCTAAACTTTCCCTCAAGCTTCTGCTTCAACCCTATTACCCTTTCTGGAATCAACCTAGCCTCCTTCTAATAAGAGCAAAATTTAAAAACTCAATAAACAAAACCAAACTATTCAAAAGTAATTTCATTATTTTCCTCTCCAGGTCCCTCTCTTTTTTAAAAAAATGCATTTCACTTATGGGTGCGTCCATATGAATATAAATGACTCACTCATAAGTGAAATAGGTCCCAGATATGTAAACACCATATCTTTTCTTTGGTATGAGAGTCTTAAAATGTAAATGAATCTGTAAATGAGTTCTAGGATGTGTGATAGATTTTGTGGAATAGAAAATATTCAAAGGGAAAGGGGTAGGGCAAAGTAATGAGGGGAAAGAAAAAAATGAACTTAAAAAAAGAAAGCACATGTATAATAGTAGAGGTGGGGTGATGTGGGTGGCTAAGGAAATGGATGAAAAGGAGAATTAACTTAGGTCATATACTGGTACAAATTCCCAGTGTTGGGTGTGATCATGATGTATATAAAAAATGTACCGATAAAGAATTCAGTTTTTAAAAATGCATTAATACTCACACTTTTTTCCTAGCAATTAATTCTAAAATCAGAAATTACATATCTGAATGCACAGCACCTTTAATGTGATAACTGAGTTTCCAGTGAATGAGACCTTAGTGCAAACTGCATCACTGGTTCTTTGTAATACAGACTTGACATTTCTCAACAGGAAGCAGCCACTTCTGCCAAAAACCACCATTTATCATAACTGGCATATTTTCTGGAATTACAGTTGTAGACTAGTGGCCTGAAAAACAGCTCATTGTAGTTCTTGAGGGTATTTTGTCTGACCAACACAATGATTTAAAATTTTTGGAATGTGCTGAGCACAGTGGTTTATACTTCTAGTTCCAGCTTCTTGGTAGGCTGAAGCAGGAGTATGACTTGATCTCAAGAGGTTGAGGCCAGGGGCCGGGGATTTGGCTCAGTGGTTCTGGTGCCTGTCTTGCAAGTGCCAGGGCCCAGGTTCAATCCCCGGTAACCACATACAATACTGGGTGTGGAGACTCACGCTCAACAGCAACCAGTACCACATACCACAGTGCCGGGCATGGTGGCTCACGCCTGTAATCCCAGCACTCAGGAGGCAGAGGCAGGAGGATTGCTGTGATGTGAGTTTGAGGCTGAGCTCAGGGCTAGCCTGAAAAGAGTTTGAGGCCAGCCTGGGCAACATAAGGAGACCTTGTCTCAACAATAAGAAATTTTAACATGCAAATGATGTTAGGTAACTGATTCATAATCCAGTTTGTCCACAGGTCCCATGCACTTGTGCTCTGAATTTGTACACATTCCTATCTGCTAACTCTTCACTATGAGGTTCTGGAGATTCTTGTTTTCAATATATTTCAATTTGCCTTGGACTTTTAAAGGCCTTTTGTGTGTGTTCTTTTCCTCCTTTTACAAGAGATACCTTTCCTCTTGTCCCAGGCTAATTCCTTCTCTTTTTCTTAGAGCGATCCCATCTCTGGTTACCTTGTCACAAGAGCATAGACACAGGTATGGTCACATATTGACACCTAGAAGAAGATAGGTACAAACTCTGCTTTCCCTTTTGTCCCTACTGTCTCACCCATCTCACCCTAACTCCTTGCACTCAACAGCTTCAGTCAGAGGGTATGTTGTGAATGAGTTGCCGAAGTCATTTGGAAGGTGCTTCTCCTAATGTTCATTCTCTGCAGTGCCCAGGGCCCTTGAGGGTCATGTTGCTATCACAGTATTTTCAGTAAGGACTCTCCCTATGTGAGGAAGGATGCAACACTGTAAGGAATTACAGCATTACATAGAGAAAGAATTTCCTCTTTCTACACACTTTCGTTGTTTCATGGTCGTAAAACTGATGAAAATTGGGTTGCCCTGAGTCATGAAGTCTGGATTCCACACACTCTCTTCCATCTGTCCAGAACTGATGCAATTCCTTCAGAGATTTCCTGGAAAATAGTCTTTTTTTTTCCCCTTTAACTCAGAAACATTACTTGGATTTATAGCCAGAAAAGTATAGATTGGCTATAAACCTATTTAGCTTGTATTGAATTATCTTCTCTCCCACAGTTCTCTTTGATGACATTTTTCTCATGCTATTGTAATCAGTGGAAACCAATCCAAAAGTTGATCATATGTAACAGATTTTCTAATTTTCCCCTCTAATACTGGCTCCAGTTTTAATGAAATATGAGAAAATATAATTTTTCTAGACTGTCATGATGGTACCATGGCAGGGAAATTCCCATGTAAATAATTGTTCCTCTCTCTTCCAGAGCGTTTATTACAAAGAGACTTATGAGGTGCCTGTGGGAGCTGACGAAAGTCCCGTCTCTTTGACTCATGCAAGTAACCCAGTGGGAGTCAATTCTGCAGTTGTTGCCATGATGATCTCACTATTTTATGCCTCATGTCTACACTTTCATTTATATGCTGAGGTTGTTCCCTTAATGAAGAAAGTCCTGAGACACTGTCATATGTCCTTTTTCTCTCCCAGTAAGACATGACTCACACTCTTCATACTTTGGCATGTGGTGCTAAGACTTGGTTCAACCCAAGATGATCTGACTCCAGGTTGTTACTGGCACTTGTCTGATGTACAGCTGGAAATGACCATGCTGAGCTGAGACCTCTGGGCAGCAGCACAACCTTCCAGCAAGGGCTCTGCTGCACGGTCAGCATGTGGGTTCTGCTGCTCTTTTGCCTCCTGGGTGGAGACACAGCAGTAGAAACTTAGATAAGATACTATAAGGGGTTAAAAAGGATGAGCTCTTTCAAAATGTCTCCCACAGTAACATTCAAGTCATCTTCTTTTGTATGTGATGCTGGGAATCAAATTCACAGACTTGCACAAGTTTGGCAAGTCCTCTACTACTGACCTATATCCCTAGCCCTTTCACTTGTTTTTTATTTAGAGACATCTTTTCACTCAGTTTCCCAGTTTGGCCTCAAACTTGTGGTCGTTCTGCCTGAACCCCATGAATGCTAGAATGATGCATGTGTCCCCCCAAATCTGGCTAAGTAGTTACTCTTCAAAGCATGATTGTGTTCTAAGGCAGTCAGAAAACAGAAAACTTTTCACTAAAGCAACACAAACAAACAAAAACTCAGTGACTATTCACTTGCGCCTGCAGATGCCTGGTTGGTCACTAACAGGAGAACAAAGAATGCCCTTCATACCCCATCCCCACCAAAAGCCTCTCACAGACCGGGCAAGTGCTCGGCATGGTACTATGTCCCAACCCCTTGCAACTGTCTCCTTCATTACACTGAGACTTGAGTCAGAACCTTGCACAACTGTGCATATGGGCATATGAATTATTTAGGTACTGTCCGTCTAAAAGTTGTTGGTCTGGATCAATCAGCTCTAAATTCATATGACCTAATTCATCTGCTTCAAGACTGAGGACACCTAGGTAAGAGCTTTGCGAGGACATTCAAGAATTGATGATGCCAGAAGTCTCCAGTCATTGCTTTATATCTACAGTCACTTTGGATGCCAGCAGAACCTCTGCAAAGCTGAGTCTGCCCCATCAGAGACAGTCTTCTCATGGAAACAGGGTTAACTGACATGAATATCTCCAGAGCTATCTTTCAGAACCAGATAATAATTAACCAGACCTAGCCCACAAACACTGGTCTTGTTCCTGGGGCTAGTCTGATTGTCCTGACCAAAGCCGGGCCCGACTGAGCCCTTCAAGCTGAAGTTCCTTTTTTTTCTCATTCTTTCTAACTGTGCCTCATCAGTCAATGTATGCTTGTTACCATCAGCACCGTATTCAGAGCATGCAAGGTATGTCTGTTGAAAGTTGACCTGCATGGCTGTATGACGATAACAATACACAAGAAGGAGAGGAAGAAAACTGCAGAAAAGGAAAATTGCAAGAGGAGAAAAGGTCACATTTGTTTTGGAGTTGAACAGCTGATTAATTCATTTGGATATGGAGCAGGGGAGTGACGGATGATAAAATTGGACAAGGTATGGTGTACCTATCATGGTAATAGTTTGGTACTGGGAATGTGAGAGCAAGGGTATGCGGAATGAAAAGAAAAGGGAAATCATCAGCAGGGTAGATTCTAGCTGTAAATGAGCCATTATGAAAAGTCTTGGAATGAAGCAACCAGCTAGGGATTTTCATGCAAGAGGATATGGGGAAAAAGACACCAATTGTGGCACAATCAGCAAAACTGGCCAGAATATTTAAAATTGATTTTTAAAGACACTAGGTCATCTGTTCACATTTTTCTCAGGAGGAAAGATTAGTGAGAACAGAAGGACTCTCTGAGGAACAGGGAAAATCACATTGCGCTTGGGGGTAACTTTAGAGTAGTTGCACGAACATGAGACTGCAAAAACCTGCTTCCATTTCCTATATCTCTTGTGTTACTAAGACATAAGAGGAAGAGAGAAATGTCTTGGATTTATTGACTTGCTTTTCTTTATTGTATTCAAACATAGACCAGAAACCAACAAAGTCTCACCAGCTCAGAATCCTTCTTTAACTCGTACACTTCCAGGGGACTCTGGGAGGCATTGTGCAGTTCACAGCCATGCCATTATGTATAATTGTCTTGGTACAGTGGCACAGATCCTAAAGTTTATTAGATTATCTAGTTATTTTCTCCTAACAATCACTTTTCTCAACTTTTCTAATTATAGCTTAAAGTTAGAAGAAAATATTAATAATAACAAAATTTAATTTTACACTTGCAATTCAAAAAGTATTTTTGCATACATTAGTTTATTTATTTCTCATAAAACACCCTAAACAGATGACCTCCAGCCTGTGGTGCTATAGGGAGGTGGTAAAACGTTTAAGAGGTGTGCAGACCTCCTGGAAGGAAGTGAGGTCACTGAATTCTGCCTTTGAGGAGGCTGTGGAGTCCCGCCCCTTCCTGCCTCTGTCTTGGATTCCTGCTGCCCTATGGTGAACAGGCTTCTTCACATGTGCTTTGGCCGTGATGTCCCGTGGGCCGCCACAGGGCCAAGTGGTCAGATTGAAACCTCTTCAACTGTGAGCCATAATAAACTTTCCCTCATACATGTTGATTACCTGGGGTATTTTTTGACATCTGTGGAAGGTGGAATAACATTTATTGTTGAAGAAAATGAGAAACTGACTCCCAGAACCCAAATGAAATATAATTAGTAGTAACTTATTTGAACATCCATTACATGCTAAAAGCATCAGTACACAGAGTTAGTAAGGGTCAAAGCAAAGATTCACCTTGGTTCTCCCAGCTATTTTAAAGTAGTATGATTTACATCATAAACCAACTTTCTGGCTGCATTCATCTGCTTGAGAAAACTTTGAGTATTTCCACCAAAATTAGAGTTCATCTTCAAAAGATTGAAAAACAGCTGACGTTACTCTCCCAACACAACAGTGTTTCCTTTCCAAATCGTAAAGTCACCAGGCACAAAGATCTGAAGGACACTTTTTTTGTTTTATTTTTATTAGGGATGAGGCTTATTTTTATTTATAATTTCTCTGGAGGAGTTTAAGCCTTGAGAGGGATAAATTAACACTGGTTTTATATAACAGACATCACCAAACTGCTCCATGCATGTATTTTGTTATTAAAATGAGGTCTGTGTATGAGATCATTTTATTTAGTTACATTGCAAATGAAGGCCACCTATTTAGAATAAATGAAAATGAATAATTAATGAAAGAGAAAAGAATATTCCTCTTATTTTCAGACCCCTGTTCCTTTTTTCCTGGCATCTTCTTACTTCCTCTTTCTTCTGTTTTGCGTCATTTTGAACCATTCACTCTCATACACTGTTCCCTCCTTTTCCATCTGAGTTTCTGTAATGGTAGCTCAGGCCCAGGAAGAAATCCCCTGGTAAGTACATACAATACGAAGTGAGACCCTGTCTCAAAAAAAAAAAAAAAAAAAAAAAAAAAAAAGATTTGTGAACATTTTCTTTTTTGTAATTTTAAGCTTAAACTGAATTTTTGGGTTTATGCTACCATTCATTCATCCAATGAAAATTCTGTCATATTCTGCTTTTGGTTTACAGTGGTCTCTGAAGGAGATGGCCTGAGAGACCAGGACAGAGGGTGGCCCTTCCTCAAGAGAAGCCAGTATGGACTCAGCAAGCTCCATTAATGGAGCGGATCAGTCAGGCTGGCAATCAGGAAAAGGCCCTATGCTTCCTGACTGAGACAGGAAAGGAAAGCTAGGCATAGTATTAAGTAGATGCCTCAGGAGACTGGCAATTTCTGATTGTTCTTTGCATTAGTTAACCTGTTAGTACAATGTTGCTACTCAAAATATAGCCTAAAACCGAATACAATGAACACCAACTGGGAATGTGGGATTTTAGAGTTTCCACCATAAGCCTACAGAATCTGAGTGTGTGTTTTAATGAGTAGTTTAGCTGATTTTTATGAACATGAAAGTTTGAGAAGTACTGGTCTACAGAATGACTTTTTTTTTTTTTTTCTGAGACAGGGTCTCGCTTTTGTAGTTCAGGCTGGCCCTGAGCTCAGACTTGAACTCACAGCAATCCTCCTGCCTCTGCCTCCCAAGTGCTGGGATTACAGGCATGAGCCACCACACCCGGCACTGTGGTATGTGGCATGTGGTATGTTGTTCTGATTGCTGGTGGGTGTGAGTTTCCACGTCTAGCATTGTTGTATGTGGTTACCAGGATCAAACCGGGCCCTCATGCTTGCAAGGCAGGCACCAGAACCACTGAGCTAAATCCCTGGCCCTATAGGATGGATGTCTTCTTGCCCAGAAGTACATTAATTTCTTTTTTAAAACTGTAGCATACATTCCAGGGAAATCAACAGGGATCATATATTATACTAATATATACATGTAGAAATTATTTTCTTAGGCATGCTAAGACTGAGAAAACATATTTAAACATATTGAACTATTTTACCTGTGTTTTTAACATTCTGTATAGATCAGTAACAATTTACTCCAACCAGGAGCTTGTCTTTTGGAAATTTCTAGAATGTTTTGTACAGCCCCTCAGGCAAAAATTAAATTCTCAAATTAAGAAAAAAAAAAAACCCCACTAAATCAAAACCAAAGATACTTTAGCAAAATAAATAAATAGTTCTCTAGTTTTCGCTACTTGTGTGTAGACTTTCTCAAGCAATGAGCTCCCCAAGAGGCTGAATTGATTACTTGGGTGCTTTCAAAATTCTTTATCATTTGGGATTTTGGTGACAAAATAGTAAGAACTTCACATTTCTGCTTTTCAACAGTTCAGTGTTTTATCCTCTTTGAGTCTCAGATTCTCAAGATTTGTGGGCTGGGGATTTAACTCAGTGGTTCTGGTGCCTGTCTGTCAAGTACAAGGGCCTGGTTTTGATCCCCGGTAAGTACATCCAATACTGGGCATGGAGACCCATGCTCAGCAACAATGAGTACCACATGCCACAGTGCCGGGTGTGGTGGCTCACACCTGTAATCTCAGCACTCGGGAGGCAGAGGCAGGAGGATTGCCGTGATGTAAGTTTGAGGCTGAGCTCAGGGCCAGCCTGAACTACAAAGTGAGACCCTGTCTCAAAAAAAAAAAAAAAAAAAAAAAAAAGATTTGTGAACATTTTCTTTCTTGCGGTTTTAAATTTAAACTGAATTTTGGGGTTTATGCTACCATTCATTCATCCAATGAAAATTCTGTCATATTCTGCTTTTGGTTTACAGTTAAAAGAACAGTAGGAAAACTTGAACAACATTCTTGGATTTTCTTCAGATAATTTATTTAATGTAAAACTGAAGCTTATAGTTTGATATCTTACAGGATTGAATATTAAGGATCAGTATATATGTGTAACTTTGAAGTTCATGGGAAAAACACTTAAATGTTCCTTATAAAATCATCAAAAACAGTAATTTATTCTCTGTATACTTTAACACAATAAATTTCCCAAAAGATCAGTTATGTTTAGATGATAGATAATCCAAGCAAATTTCAATAGGATAAAATGTCATTCTTTAACTTTTATTATTATTTTGCTTGAATTTATTTTTTTCCAAATACTTGATCTGTCTGACAATAGTTTATTCACTTATACAGACTTCTCCACACTTATGAATATGAAAACTTACGTGAAGAATTACAGCATTTGACCTCAATTCAGGTATTTAACTATTAGCTACATAGTTGTACAGGGCCAGGGATTTAGCTCAGGGATTCTGGTGTCTGCCTGGCAAGCACAAGGTCTCAAGTGTTCAATCCCCAGTACCACATACCACAATGCCAGGCATGGTGGCTCATGCCTGTAATCTCAGCACTTAGGAGGCAGAGGCAGGAGGATTGTTGTAAGTTCGAGGCTTGCCTGGGCTCGATAATAAGTTCAGGACCAGCCTGAACTACAAAGCAAGACTCAATCTCAAAAAAAAAAAAAAAAAAAAAAAAAGGAAGAAAAAAAAAAGGAAAAAAAAGTTATACAGCATGTACTAGGTATAGTCATTATACCAGAAACTACAGCTGACATAAAATAATCTTTTTAATAAAAGTCTTTGGCTAGAAGTGATAGTGTATGATGTTATTTTAGGAAGAAGGCTGAGGCAGAAGCTTATGTGGCTAATTTTAAAAGATTGTATCAAAGGCCGGGATTTAGCTCAGTGGTTCCGCCTGCCTTGCAAATGAAGTGGGACTCTTTTTCAGAGGGATTAAAGGTGTGTGATTACTAAACCACTACATGTGAGTCATTATCTGGCATCATCCTAATCCCTGTAGTTTGAATAAGACAAAAAGGGAAGAAAGATACTGTCAAACTGTGTTGCTGCCTTTGCCACCTTGTGTGTGCCATGCTGCTTTTCTTCTTTGAGGCCTGTTTGTCATCCCTTACTTGGAGCTGGCTGACTATGGACTGAAACCTCTATGAACTATAAGCCAGATAATCCTCTTCCCCTTGAACTTTGGGTGATGGATATTTTGTCTCAGCAATGAGAGAAAAGTAACTAACATAGTCAGTAATTTAAAATTTATATTTAAATCTATATCTGATATCTTAGTCACTTTCTCATTACTGGTACAAAAAAACAAACAAAACCAAATCAAAACAACAAGAAAAATAAAAAACTGACACACATAATTCTAAGGGGGAACTATTTATTTTGGCTAACATTTTCAGTGCACTGTTGGCTGGGTCCCTGACTTTGCAGGTACTTCTTTTCTGATGAAACTGTACGCTTTTCAAATCTTTTAATTCTAATATTTTCTCCTGGCCAAAAGAAGACAGCAGTACCTGTGCCACTGTCGAGACCTTTTTATCTTTTTTAGTTTTTGGGATAGGCTCTCACTTTGCAGTTCAGGCTGACCCTGAAAAATCACTATGTAGGCCAGGCTAGCCTCAAACTCACTGCAATCCTTCTGTCTCTGCCTCCCAAGTGCCGGGATTATAGACGTGAGCCACCATGCATGGCCTGTAGACACATTTTCTACCAGAGCATAACACACCTGACTTACAGACCAACTGTCAAGAGCCTTTGTTCCCAACTGAAACTTTCTCAGTCTTGTGTTTCCATCTGCATTTCTATCAGTGTCCCGATCTTCTGAGCTCCAACTAGAATCTCCTATCAAGCTTGATTTCAACCATTCTAGGGATTCCTGAGCTAGCATTCCAGACTCTTCCCAGGAACAATTTCCAAAGGCACTGGGACCATAGCATCAAGCATACTGTAATAATTATAGGGTCAGGCATACAGGTCATACTCTAATATTTCTTTTTTTTGTTTTGTTTTGTTATTAGGTTTTTTGAGAGAGGGTCTTGCTTTGTGGTTCAGGCTGGCCCTGAGCTCAGCCTCCAACTCACATCACAGCAATCCTCCTGCCTCTGCCTCCTGAGGGCTGGGATTACAGGCGTGAGCCACCACATTGGGCACTGTGGTATGTGGTACTGATTGCTGCTGGGGTGAGTCTCCATGCCCAGTATTGTATGTGGTTTCTGGGAATTGAACCTGGCCCTTATGCTTGCAAGACAGGTGCTGGACCCACTGAGCTAAATCCCCAGCCCCATACTCTAATATTTCTGAGAACACTTTTCTGATTCAAAAATCTGTCTTAATCACTTTCCTTATCAGTAGTTCAAAATAGCCAGCATATACAGTTTAAAGTATTTGAAGTTCATTTGGTTCACATTTTCAGTACATGGCAGACTGATGGCAAGGCAGAAATGCCACGGTGGAAGGATCTGGTAAAAGAAAGTTGCTTACGTCATGGTGGGCAAGAAAAAATACGAAGAGAATAGCCAGGGAATGATCTATACCTTTCTGGGTCACACCTCTGGTCACTCCCCTCTTCTCTCTCCTCATCAGGTCCACAACCCAACAGTGCATTTTATTAGGAATTCAACAGTGGATTAGCCCATCACTATCTTGACGAATATACTGTCTCTGTGGTTCAAGCATCAAGAATTGTCAGGCGGGGCAGGGGTAGGGATTTAGCTCAGTGTTTCCAGTGTCTGCCTGGCAGGTGCAAGGTCCCATGTTTGATCCCCAGTAACCATATACCATGATGTTAAATGTAGATCCTTTGTCAAAAAAAAAAAAAAGAATTTAGTGGATGTACACACCACGAGAAAGCAATCTAATATCCATTATCTTATGTCTTCCCTTTTAGAAAAGGTCTAAAATGTCAAGATTTTGACAATGCAGTTGGCAATTCATCCTTGGAGAAGTAAAACATGTATGACCAGCAATGTGCAAAATCCTGGGGGAGTACAAAAAAAATTACATAAAGGCCAGAGATTTAACTCAGTGGTTCCATCGAGCGCAAGGTCCTGAGTTTGATCCTCAGTAAAGACATACACAATGCCAGGCATGGTGGCTCACACCTGTAATCCCCTAACTGGGGAAGTAGAGACAGGAGGATTGCCTTGAGTTCAAGGCTACCTGGGCTACAAGGTGAATTCAACAAACAAACAAACTACATAATATTATTTTAGGTTCCCAAAGAGTTCCTGTTGGAACATATGAATAGTAAAAGAGTGTTGCATAGCTGAAAAGCAGATTTGATGCCAAGTGGCTTAGATTTGGAGTGTACCTTAAAATCTCAGAGGTTTGGAAGATCACTGGGTCCTGGGGCATTCTACTCCTCAGAAGATCTGTCCATTGATAAGTTCACTAGGCAAGTGCACTGTTAGACAAGGGGCCTGGTAGTTGTTTGGACACAAAGGATGTGACCTAAAAGGGTGTATTCTTATACCCAACCTCCCTTCTCTTTGTTCCTCTCTTCCCTCCTTTTTTCTTCTTTCTTTCTTTCTGTTTCTATATCCTTTCATCATGTTTTTTCTACTTTGGAACTTGCTTGCCATGGACTCACACCACTGAAACTAACTGAGTCAAAATAACCCCTGCCACATTTAGCTTCATGTGCTAATTATTGTGGACCAGTGGATGGAAAGTCACCTAACATAGGTTCCAACCCAAATTCAATGCAAGAATTTTGAGGGGAATGTAAACATTAAATCCATTGCATATATCTCTGGGATATTTCTCCTGACTTTTTGTTTTAATCCAACTTTTACATCATTAAGAATCAACTCACTCAGGGCCGGGGATTTAGCTCAGTGGTTCTGGCGCCTGTCTTGCAAGCACAAGGGCCAGGGTTTGATCCCTGGTAACCACATACAATACTGGGCGTGGAGACTCACGCCCAGCAGCAACCAGTACCACATACCACAGTGCCGGGCGTGGTGGCTCACGCCTGTAATCCCAGCACTCGGGAGGCAGAGACAGGAGGATTGCTGGGATATGAGTTTGAGGCTGAGCTCAGGGCCAGACTGAACTACAAAGCGAGACCCTGTCAAAAAAAAAAAGAAAATGAATCAACTCACTCTTCATGTTTTCTATGACCGCAACTTTTTCTGACCTTGTCAGGCAGAGATTATTAAACTACTGTCTCCCTGTCTTTTATTATTGCTGGTTTGCTTCCTCTCTGTAGTACACATTACCCAGTATAGAACACTGTGTGTGTGTGTGTGTGTGTGTGTGTGTGTGTGTGTTTTGGAAAGAGTTTATTGTTGATGATTGGTAGAGACAAATGTATAACATATATTTCCTACCTGTGTAGATTTACATGAGGTGTCCAAAGCATAGACATAATATTTATGAGTGCACAGACAGTTGATAATTTTTATGTTAGATAGTATGTTGTAATAAAAGATTACTCATGGGTAGGGATTTAGATAAAATGGTAAGGTTCCTACCTTGGAAGTACAAGTGTCAGAGTTCATTCCCTAGTACTAAAAAAAAAAAAGATTATTCAAATTATTCCATTAAAAATTTTCCAAAATTTTAATAACTCTTCTTCGAGGGACAAAGAATTATTAGTCCAAGCAGTTTGGTAATGAAGGTGAACTTTTCTTGTGTTTGTTTTATTTTTTCCTGTAATGTTTCTGAGAATGCTCAGTGTTCTGATGTACACTGTGTCTTCAAAATCAAATTCATCCTGCAGAATTTTCTAATCATATCTGGCCACAGAATTCCATCATATCCATGTACCATAGAATACAGGTTGGAAATACTGATTTTGTAGTAAGTAGAATAGGATTTTAAATTAATATAACTGCTTGATTTTGGACGACTTCCTGTTTTGCTGGAATAGTGGGGTGTGCTTGGCAAGTACTCTACCCTTAACTACTTTCCCAGCTCTGATTTTGGATCACCAACATACATTTAGTTTCTTTGCCTACAAAATACCTCTTATTGTTGTTAGCAAAATAAAAAGTCTCTTAACTTCCAGGAGTTCTCACTATATGTTAGCAATTACAAAAATAAGTATTATAATAGTAACATTATATACAATCTATGGCTGTGATTAGTCATCTTCATGTATCCAGTGCTCTGTAGACTGGCTTTCAAAGCTGGGTTAAATTTAGGTTGTTACTATATGGCCTTAGACCTTTAAAACTAAAAATAAAAATTTGGTAGTGTTGGGGAGAGAACCCAGCTCCTGTTAGACAAGCACTGTACCACTGAGGTACCTCCAACTCGTTGTTCTTGGCCCTTTGAATAGGGTCGGAGTCTAAGTTAGTTCAGCATCACTCTAGTTGTAGTCCTATCTTTTAGAATCTCTTTATAAAAAATATAAACACAATGAAAGAAAAAATGAGGTCGAATTAAATAGCCTCTAGAGTTTGTCAAAAGACAAATACTACAGCTAATTTATTTTAATTGACTTTGTGATTCTATAACTTGGTTCTGATTTGTTTAGAAGAGGATACTGTTACATTTAAAGCTTTTAAGTAATTAACTTTTGCAATGCTTGGAACTGAACCTAGGGCCTCACACACACAAGGTGTGTGTCACACTCTACTACTGAGCCTGCCTGGGATAGAGCCTTTATAGCAAACAAGGGTGGAAGAAAGGGGAAACAGGAAACAAATAGCAGATTTTAAAGTTCCTTTCCTGGAAAAGGGTACAGGACTAGAGACTTCCTTACCACGCTGGCTGACGCTGGCTTGTTTAGGATTTGGAAATTGTCACTCTCCTGCTTTCTCAGAAGGTCAGACGACTTATGTTTTGGTGACATGGAGCTTCAGCAGGAGAAACTGCAGTCTGGTCTAGTGCAATGGGCCTAAGGAGGAGCTCGGTCCAGACTAATGGCCTCTTGTGAATTTTATTTAAGAACTTTATTCTCTCTTTAAAATTCCAGGATAGCAGAGGTGACTTTTTTTTTCCCCCTGGAGTTACAACACATGAAGTTTTTACCTGGGCCTATGAACACGCACACTCTGTCCTTATTACACAACCCTGAAAACTTTTTTGTTCTTACAAGTGTCTCTTTAAAGTGGTTCCCTATCAATATCTTCTTCTCCACGGGGGAGAAGATTAAACCCAGGACCTTTGGACTGAGCTTCTTCCCCAGTCCTTCATTTTATTATTGTTTTTTTACATTTTGAAATGGGGTTGCTAAGATGCTTAAGGTGGGTCAGGACTTGTGATACTCCTGCCTCAGCCTCCCACCAACACTTTTTATACAAAGGCATTTGCTATTCCAGATTGTTGTTTTATTTATTTATTTTTATTTTTTTAAGGTTTTTTGAGACAGGGTCTCACTTTGTGGTTCAGGCTGGCCCTGAGCTCAGCCTCAAACTCACATCACAGCAATCCTCCTGCCTCTGCCTCCCGAGTGCTGGGATTACAGGCGTGAGCCACCACGCCCGGCACTGTGGTATGTTGTACTGATTGCTGTTGGGTGTGAGTCTCCATGCTCAGTATGGTATGTGGTTACCAGGGATCAAACCCGGGTCCTTACGCTTGTAAGACAGGCTCTGGAACCACTGAGCTAACTCCCCAGCCTTCAGATTGCTATTTTAAAACCCTCTATGTGCAACTATATGGAACCACAAAGTAGAATCTAGGCCTTGACACCGATTTGCTACATCTCCTTCCCTCACCTCTATTTAGGACAAATGCAGCTGCAGTTGTCTTTGAGTAGGATTAGGAAACATTGCAGTTCTTGAAAAAAGCCAGATTTTTTTTTTTTTAATTTCAAAAGAAAAGTTCACATCTAGTGAAGCAGTTATTTACAAGCTTCACAACAAAACAAAACAATTATAAGAAATCTACAGAGGATGAGTCATAGAAATCAACCTATCATTACAGCTTTCTTGTTTTGTTTTGTTGATACAAGGTCTCACTTTGTAGTTCAGGCTGGTCCTGAGCTCCATAGGTAGCCCAGCCTCAAACTCAGCAGTCCTACCTCTGCCTCTTGAGTGCTGGGGTTTCAGCAGGGAGCTGCCACGCCTGGCATTGCTGTATGTGGTTACTGGGGATCGAATCCGGGCTTTTGCTCTTGTAAGCCAGGCCCAAGAACCACTGAGCTAAATCCCCAACCCTATCACAGCTTTCTTAAGTGCAAAAGACTTAGGGTTATGTTGAGAGGACACAGCAACATGGGTCTTGAGCCACCCGTAACAATTTGCAAACGAAACTTATAAACTCTAACAAATTACAGTGAGATTTATGATCTAGATAGTGCTCTTTTCACTGTTTTCTATCCACTTCTGTAATAAGCCATTCTGTAAAATACATTTAAAAAAGGTGCTTTAAAAAAATATTTCCTGGCCAGGCATAGTGGTGGAGGCCTGTCATACCATACTTATCATAGTGGTGGAAGCAGCAGGTGGGAGGCTGAGGCGGGAGAATTGCTGTGAGTTAGAGGCCAGCCTGGACTTCAGAGTGAGTTCAAGGTCAGACTGAACTAAATAATGAGACTATTTCGGAAAAAAAAAAAAATCCTAAATTCAGTGTTTAAAGAGACTTTAGAAGTAAGCTTGAGGGTAATGCTTGCATGACAAACAACGGAACCGTGCATTTCAAATCGAAAGTGAAATTAGTTATGACCTTTTGTTTCTATTAGTGGCCTGTCACTGGAAACAGGTTTGGTGATTCAAGTACTGCTTAAGTTTAAAAAGACAAAATTTACATTGGAAGTCTTCACTTTCTTTTTCTTTTCTTTTTTTGAAGGAACCAAGCAGGGATCTGTATTCAGAGGGCACCTCAGATCGCCGGGGGCAGCGCCAGCTCCTGCCCAGGGCCCAGGGCGTGCGGCCCAGCCTCCTGGGTTCCGGCGCCCGGGCTTCCTGGAAGTGCGAGCGCAAGTCCCGGCGCGGCGCGGGCTGGCGGTCGCGGTGAGTGAGGCGTCCCCTTGCCGGCCGCCGTTCCTGCCGCCGGCGCTTTGGGGCGGTAGAGCGGGGCGGGGGCGAGGCGGGTTCCACCGCGGGGACAGCGCGGGATTGGGGGCCGCGGCTCCCAGGCTGGCGACCCCAGTGCTGCTTGGCGTCGGGGCCCCTGAGATCCGCGTAGCCTTCTTGGGCCGTGGGAACCTCATATCCACTTGTTTGATCGCTGCGCTTCTTCTGGGAAATTGAAACTTAGCGTAATTTATGTTTCCCCACTGTTTTCTTGGAGTGTCTGCAGACAGTTTTCAGGCAAACAAATTTCTTAGGAAGATTATTCTCCTTGGCAGGCGTACAGTTCTGCAGTCTTGCCTAACTTTTGTATAGTATGCAAAGTTTTTTTTTTTTCTTTCTTTCTTTCTTTTTGGGTGGAACAAGTAGGAATCCAAGGGAGAATATTATTGTTAAATAAAGATTATGAAAGGCCATAGTTTTGGAAAAGATCGTGCACGTGGGCCCTCAAGAGACCAGACTAAAAATCAAGATGGAGTAAGCCATGCTAACGACTAAGTTACCAGAGGAAACAAAGTTGTTAGCTGATTTTCTGAGAAAATAGGAGAACAGCCAGGTCTCCTAAACAGGCCAGTTTCAATCCCTGCAGTAATGAAGTTCCCTCGGCTTTAATCCTTACAAAAACAGCCTGGAGGGAACCAACCGGCTGTTTTTCTGTTGTTTCCTGTTCCTGCCTGACACGGAAGGTACGACTGGGATGAGCTCCACACTTCGCGGTCTCCGTGTTTTTCTGTAAAACAAGTTTCTTCTCAGCCCAGTAGGACCTTTGCACTGAGCTACACACCCGGCCTTTTTATTTTTGGAGCAGGGTCTCCCTAAATTACTCAGACCAGGCCTGAATTTGAGAGCTTCCTGCCTCAGTTTCCCAGAGTGGAAGGCCTGTGCCGCTGTGCTGGCCCACTCGTTCTGTTATGGAATGAAGTGTTGTTGGAATCTAGAAGGGCAAAATCAAGCCAGTTAAGGTCTTTAAAATAACCTGTCGGGGTTTTGTTCTTTTATGCTTTTTAGTCTACCCATTTGCTTACCCCCACCCTGACAGACATAGATATAGGAATATTCACTCGCGTAAGACCCACGTAATGAATGTGTTAGGGAAATATAGTGTGGTTATTTGTATTATTATTTTACTGCCGTAACAAATTACATGGATTTAGTGGCTTCATGCACACACCACACACTCTTATTTATTTTAGGATTCTGTGGGTTAACAGTTCTGCCCTGGTCTCACTGGGCTAAAGTCAAGGTTTTGACTCTGATCAATTCCCCCCCCCCCTTCTTTTTTAGCTTTTTGAGTTCTTTTTTTGTTTTAGTTCACTTTGTACTTCAGGCTGGCCCTGAGCTCAGTCTCAAACTCACAGCAGTCCTCCTGCCTCTGCCTCCCAGTGCTGGGATTACAGGTGTGAGCCACCACGCCCAGCACTGTGATATGTGGTACTGATTGCTGCTGGGCGTGAGTCTCCACGTGCGGTACCATATGTGGTTACCAGGGGATCAAACCTGGGCCCTTGCGCTTGCCAGACAGGCACCAGAACCACTGAGCTAACTCCCGGGCGCACCTTTTTGATTTCTAACTGCATTGATCTGGGCCTTTTCTTTCTTTTTTGGTTAGATGATTGTCTCCGGGTTTGCCTGTTCAATGTATTCTTTTGAGGAAACAGTTCTTGTTGGATTGTTCTTGTTTTTGTAGGACCTTGTGGTGCATTCCTAGGTTATTTGGGCTTGCTCTGTTTTTCTGTTGTGGGCATTCACAGTTATAAACTTTTCTCTAAGGGCTGCTTTCATTATGTTGCATAAATTCTGGTATGTAGTACTGGGATTATTGTTTAGCTTTAGAAACTCTAATTTCTGCCTTGATTTCTTCTGTAACTCATTATCTGTTTAGGAATGTATTATTTAGTTTCTGTGAATTTGCATAATTTCTGTTTTGTTCTTTATAGTTTTACTGATAATATACTGGTTATAATTTCAGTTCTGTTATATTCACTTAAGCTTCCTTTATTAGCTCTGTGGACTATTTTGGAGAAAAATTCATGTGCTGATTCCCTAGCCCCTTTTAAGCATTTATTTATCCTTTCACTTCCTAGTGTCCTAGCCATTCTTTCAGAGTCCTGGTTCCTTAGAGTGGAGAATGTTACAGGAAGCCAAGGTATGGTGGTGCTGCGTGTGCTCCCTGTTGTATTGTCTCTGCTTCCAGCCCCATCTCCTCCCGGTAGACAATCCTAGGATATGTTTATACATACATCTTTACTTATTACATGTTTATACATACACCATTTTTCTCCTCAGATACCTGTTTTCTCTTTCATATACCCCTTTTTTTACTAACATCTATCTGTCTGTCTGTCTATCTATCTATCATCTATCGAGTTTATATGGTTAAATCCAGTTCTAAGGTACAGGATTTGCTCTTTGCATCTTTTCCATATTTACAGTTGTTTTCTGTGACAGTGAAATCATGACTCCTATCCTCTAGAATTTATTTACTTGGTCGACTGATTCCCTGTTTTGCTACTAGGAGCTCTTTCACTTAGTTACTGTGTCAGTTTCATAAATCCCCATCATAGTTGTGGTGTGATTTGGTTTGTTTTCTAATACTTTTTGATTTTATGGCACTAAAAGACATTTCAGGCATGTCTCGTGCATTTTCTATCCCAAACCCGAATCAGCCAGTACTCCAAGGGGACATGGTTCCTTTGTTGCAGAATAGTATTACAAAACAAGATCTGGGTGCTACATGATGCCTTGTTTTTCTGACATCCCTGTGTTCACACTTGGCAAACAAAGGGATGACTAAATTTTTCCTAATTTTTTTTTTTTCTTAAGAAATAGTTGTCCTGAGGCTGGGGATTTAGCTCATTGGTTCCGGCACCTGTCTTGCAAGCGCAAGGGCCCTGGTACAATCCCCATTAACCACATACAATACTGGGTGTGGAGACTCACGTCCAGCAACAGTCTACCGCATACCACCCCAGGTGTGGTGGCTCACACCTGTAATCCCAGCACTCGGGACTTGGGAGGCAGAGGCAGGAGGATTGCTGTGATGTGAGTTTGAGATTGAGCTCAGGGCCAGCCTAAACTACAAAGCGAGATTCTGTCTCAAAAAAAAAGAAATAATTGTCCTCTGTTTCTCTTACATGAAACTGAGAGTCTAACCAGTCAAAATCTTGGAAAACTTGAAAACTAGTTATTAATGTGCATTGAAAAACTTGAAGTCATGATGTCCCTTGTCCCTATTTTTACCTGGAATTTTTCCATTTTAGTAAATAATGTGTGCTCAGGGCAGCTTCACATTTTTGTGTGTCACTGACTTAGACTAGGTAACCTTAGAGGTCTTTCTTAGAACAAACAAAACAAAAAACAAAACAAAAGTATAAATTTTAAAAAGTGTATTATAAAATACATACACTTACAAAAGGAAATCAATTATGTGGAAATGTGATTATAAGGAAATTTTTGCTGTTGTAATGTGTATGATCGGTATGTTCCTGTCATCATAAGACCTAGCAGGGAGCTTAATGATTACTGTAGAAGTTGGATTAAACAAATCATATTCAGAATATCTGCAACATTTATAATGTCTTATGCAAATACATATGTTTTCTACTGGTGACTTTGTCATAGGTGTTATGAATATTACCATAGTTGCCTGTAGATATAATTGAAAACATTGCTATGTTTCAGTAAAAGATATTAAAAATTGTGTAATCCTCTTCCCCCACCCCTATCCAAGTTAGTGAGCCAAAGTATTTCAGAAAACTCCAGGTGAGAGCTTTGGGGACTTACATGCTTTGCTTACATTTGGTGAGTACAATAGGAAGAATGAAATGTTTATTTTATTATTATTATTATTGTTGCTGCTGTTGTTGTTGTTATTATTATTATTATTATTATTTTGGCTTCTGAGACAGGGTCTTGCTTTATAGTTCAGGCTGGCCCTGAGCTCATTATGTAGTCCAGACTGGCTCTGAACTCATGACGATCCTCTTGTCTCGGCCTCCTGAGTGCTAGGATTACCAGTGTGCCCCACCATGCCCTGCCAGAGAATTAAATATTTAAATCAAAACTTTTGAAAAAAATTAGAAGACCAAAACAGTAGTCCTTAAGTGAAACATAATAGGATTGGGATGTGAATTACAAAGCAATATTAATATCTGTTGTTTTCTGTTCATTGTTGAGTTGAGAAGCAAAGACTTTTTAGAATGTTTTTGGTGTGAAAATTACCTGAAATAGAGGCTTTGGATATAAGCTACATGAAAATAAAGACTTTGATGATAGGGAAAAGTTAACAAAAAGAAATGTTTCTTATATAGAACAGTAAACCTTTTATTCTTCTTGGGTTTTTATAATACACTATTATGAATTTTTTTAAATTTATTTATTAGGGAATAATGGAACCTGATAAGGACAACAAAAATCAAGTTCTTAAAGAACAACAGCTGAATAAAGAATCTGTGAATGGTGAACAAAATGAGGTAAAAAAGAACAGGGCTAGGTTTTATTAAAATTAGTTTATATCTATTACTTTTGCAGTGAAGAATGTCTTCTACTTCTGGACCTAGCATTACTTTGAATTAGGGAGACTATTAGACTTCTTTTTTTTTTTTTTTTGCTTTTATTAATAAGTCTAAAGAAAAATCAGGGCTGGGGAGTTAGCTCAGTGGTTCCGGCGCCTGTCTTGCAAGTGCAAGGGCCTGGGTTTGATCCCCAGAAACCACATGCAATACTGGGCGTGGAGACTTACCCCAGCAGCAACCAGTACCACATACACAGTGCCGGGCATGGTGGCTCACACCTGTAATCCCAGCACTCAGGAGGCAGAGGCAGGAGGATTGCTGTGATGTGAGTTTGAGGCTGAGCTCAGAGCCAGCCTGAACCACAAAGCGATACCCTGTCTCAAAAAAAAAAAGAAAAATCATATTTCTCTTAACAAAGTTAAACTTTTTTTGCTCCCTCATTTCTTGGATTTGCACCTAAAAGGTGAGAGCTTAGTCAGCAATTATCATATATTTGATCAGACCCAAGAGGAAACAGAAACCTAGAAAGTTTAAACCTATCATCCAAGGCCATGTGTCTGGCACATCAAAGCAGCTATTTATTATGATAACTCTGCTAACTTTTAAAGACTGTCCCAGAATAAGATATTCACAATTCCAGCCATTTAAAAGCCATATCATAATCATGAATAACTAGGAAGGGAGTTGATACAGCACTGGAGTAAATTTTAGAAGATTTGAGCCTTCTTTGTTTGTTTTGAGCTAGGGTCTCATTAGGTAGCTCAGACTGGCCTTGCCCTTGAAATCTTCCTGCCTTAACCTCTTGAGAGCTCGGATTACAGATGTATGCTGCCAATCTTAACACAGATTTGAGTCTTAATCCTTGCCTTAATTATAAGAACTTTTATTAAAAACAAATAAGAATTTCTATGACTTTGGTCCAGTGGTTTTCTTGTTCATTTAAAGATACAGAAAAAATTGATAGTGTTAGGAAAATCAATCAGCTCGGGGTGTAAAATATTCAATGCTTAAGTTTTTAATGGGGATTTACTTCTAAGACTGCCTTGCTCAAGGTCAGAAAAATTTGGCATCTTTAATTTAGAAAACAGAGTACTAGGGGTTGGGGATTTAGGAAAAAAAAGAAAGAAAGAAAATGGAAGGCAAGTGCTGTTTAATATTTTTGGGACTCTTTGATATTTTTTAGGGATTACTTGATGAAATTCGAAGGGAAAATACACAGCTACAGGAAGAGATCCAGAAGCTTGAAGCCAAGTTACAGGGGCCCACCCAAGACTTTCAGGTACTCTAATCATTTCATGAATCACATATTTATGGACATGTACTTTTCAGAAAATTGATTTAATTATGCAAGATTCCTTTCTCTCTTTCTCTGCAGTACTGGGGATTGAATCCAAGGCCTTCACACTCAGCTATATTTTCAGTCCTATTTTAATTGTTTTTATTTTGAGACAGAGTCGTGATGAGTTATTAAGGTGCCCAGCCTGAGCTTAAGCTTGCAGTCCTCCTGTCTCAGCTTCCCACAGTGCTGGGGTTACAGGAGTGGCGCCATCACAGTTGGCACTGTCTGTTGTTGAAAAAGATGGGTGTTGAATATCAGGAAGTACAGTGCCCTGTGTTACTGAGGTGACTGACTTTAAGCAAAAGACCAGCAGGACTCTGGTTGCTTCTCAGACTGGGTCCAGATCAAATGCCTTTAGAAACCGGCCAGGCCAGTGGACCCAAACTGCGGTCCAGAGGGCCAAGGGAGCCACTCTAGGTTGCAGTGTGCACAGCATGAGAGCTGGGCTTTTTCATTATAATTCTAGAAAGCTTCTGGCTTTTTAGGGCAGATGGTATTTTCACAGGTTTGGAAAACATTGCTTTTTTTTTTTGAGACAGGGTCTCGCTTTGTAGTTCAGGGTGGCCCTGAGCTCAGCCTCCAACTCACATCACAGTAATCCTCCTGCCTCTGCCTCCAGAGTGCTGGGATTACAGGCGTGAGCCACCACGTCTGGCACTGTGGTATGTGGTACTGGTTGCTGCTGGGCATGAGTCTCCATGCCCAGTATTGTTATGTGGTTCCCGGGATCGAACCAGGCCCTTGCGCTTGCAAGACAGGCGCCGGAACCACTGAGCTATATCCTCAGCCCTGGAAAACATTGCTTTTTGCAGACATTGCACTAAGTTTTGAAGTTGCCCTGTGCTCATCTGAAATCTTATTGAAGTTGTATGTGAAGATGGCTATTTTATAGATTAGATGACTCAATGATTTAGTGATTGGTTCTAATCTTTCTGTGATAACACCTTTATTTTCAGCATGTAAATAACCATAACAAATAGACATATAAAGAAGCCACGAGAAATAGGCATGTTAACACTTTATTCATTTGTGCTTCTATATGTAGTCACTTAGGCTTGTCAATTCCAATGATTTTATTTTATTTTCTATTTTTATTTTTGTGATATTGGGGATCCAGGACTTTGCATGTGATAGGCAAATCTCAGTGTTTTTAAACAATGGTTGTAAGTATAATTATCTAATTTTACCCTACAGTTTGCAAGTCTTGTCGGTAACATTGCTTCATTTTTTTAAAAAATTGTTATTTTTTTTTTAGTTTTTTTGAGACAGGGTCTCACTTTGTTTTTTTTTGTTTTGTTTTGTTTTGTTTTGTTTTTTGAGACAGGGTCTCGCTTTGTGGTTCAGGCTGGCCCTGAGCTCAGCCTCAAACTCACATCACAATCCTCCTGCCTCTGCCTCCCGAGCGCTGGGATTACAGGCGTGAGCCACCACGCCCGGCATTGTGGTATGTGGTACTGGTTGCTACTGTGTGTGGGTCTCCACACCCAGTATTGTTATGTGGTTACCGGGAAATCGAACCCGGGCCCTTGCGCTTGCAAGACAGGCGCCAGAACCACTGAGCAAACTCCCTGGCCCCGAGGGTCTCACTTTGTAGTTCAGGCTGGCTCTGAACTCACTATGTAGCCCAGTCCAGTGTTGAACTCATAGCAGTCCTTCTGCCTCTGTTTCCTGAGTGCTGGGATTACAGGTATGAGCCACCATACCCAGCACTGTGGTATGTGGTACTGGGGACAGGAGTACCACTTGCACTTGCTAGGCAGGTGCTGGAATCACTGAGATAAATCTCTGGCCTTCGCTTCAGTAGTTCAGGCTGATCCTGAGCTCAGTCTTGAACTCACAGCAATCCTCTTGCCTTTGCCTCCCAAGTGCTGGGATTACAAACATGAGCGACCACCCCGGGCACTGTGGTATGTGGTTCTGATTGCTGATGGGCAGGTGTGAATCTCCACGCCCAGCGTTGCTGTATGTGGTTACTGAGGATTGAACCTGGTCCTTGCACTTGCAAAGCAGGCACCAGAACCACTGAGCTAAATCCCCAGCCTTCACATCACTTTTTAACAAACCTAAATGATTAATGGTTATGAAAAAAATAGTTTAAAAATTGATTGCTGGGTGTGGTAGCTCAGGCCTGTAATCCTAGCACTTGGGAGGCAGTGGCAAGAGGATTGCTGCGAGTTTGAGGCTGGCCTGGGCTACATAGTGAGCTCAGGGCCAGTCTGAACTACAAAAGTGATACCCTGTCTCAAAAAAAAAAAAAATAAGGTTGATGGACAAGAATTTTAGAAAGTATTTTTTGTTGCTGTCTTTTTTTTTGAGACAGAGATTAGCTTTGTAGCAAATGGCTACAAAGGCTAGTATGGAACTTGTGATTCTCCGGCATTTGCCTACCAAGTCCTGGGATTACAGGTGTCTACCACCATGCTCAGCTCAATTTACATTTTTTTATTTTTTAGTTTTTTGCAGTATTGGGATCAAACTCGGCACCTTGTGCTTGCCAGGCAGACACAGTGCCACTGAGCTCCATCTCAGCATGAGTACAATTTAAATTTGGTAAATTTGATATCATATAATTCAGTCTTTTCAGGTCAATTTATCTGGATTTTCCATAAAAGTGACTGTATTATATCAAGGTGTTTGTATCATATTTGTTGCACTGAAATTAAACATAGTACTTGTTTTCTAATGAGATAGTAGATTATTGGTACAGTTATTTGTGACTTAGCTTTATGAATAATGTAGGCTTTAGAATCAAACACTGTGCAATACTGAGAAGTTTAAATACTGACTAAAAGGTCAAACATGGTGGTGCACTCTTGTAATCCTAGCACTTGGGAGTCTGAGGCAGGAGGATTGCTGCAAATGTGGGCCACATAGTGAGTGCAAGTTCAGCCTGAACAACATAGTGAGACCCTGTCTCAAAACATAAACAAACAAGAGCCGGGGATTTAGCTCAGTGGTTCTGGCACCTATCTTACAAACGCAAGCACCCGGGTTCGATTCCTCGGTAACCACATACCATACTGGACGTGGAGACTCACGCCCAGCAGCAATCAGTACCACCTACCACAGTGCTGGGTGTGGTGGCTCATGTCTGTAATCCCAGCACTCGGGAGGCAGAGGCAGGAGGATTGTTGTGATGTGAGTATGAGGCTGCGTTTGGGGCCAGCCTGAACTACAAAGCGAGACCTTGTCTCAAAAACAAACAAACAAACAAACAAACAAAAAGCCACCTCATTCCCCAAAACTTACTGATTAGGAAAAAATCAGAGGATTATATACTTATAAATTCATCTATGAAATGATATCAAAGGATCCACTCTGAATAAATTGTTGAGTATTTGCAAGGAAGAAGCAAGTACTATAAATGTTACTCGAGACCACGGTATTCTATGAGGAAAAATAAATTCTATGGATTTCTGTGGCTGGTGATTAAGCTCAGTGGCATTGCACCTGCCTGGTAAGTGAAAGATCCTGAGTTTGATCCCTAGTACTGCGAAACAAAACAAAACAAAACAAAATATTCTATGAGGTTCTCTAAATCTTGGAAGAATGGATTATTGAATGGCCAGATTATACTGTCATCGGAAGGACTGAAGTTATTTCTTCTCTTGGTTTTAACCAGACATTTCTGTTTGAATTAGATTAAAGAGGATATTCCTGAGACGCAGATGAAATTCACATCACTAGAGAGCCCTGAGGACAACAGCCAGTTTTTAAATACCTCCTGCTCGTTTCAAGTGAGCTCTCAAGTATTTTATGTGCTGCAGAAAGGACAAGCACTTATTACCTTTGAGAAGGAAGAAGGTATGACTAACCTTAAAACTATGACTGTCACTTTGGGGAAGTTGAACTTCAGAAAGCTTTCAAAGACATTTGGCTATTCCTTCACACTCTTTTTAATCTATTAGTTGTTCAAAGTGATACTCTGAGGCAAAAGCGGTAATCCCATTTCTCAGATGTAGAAACTTAACTCTTAAGACATGACTTACTGAGGAGTTATCCTTCATTCAGAAAATGGTGGTTCCGAGATTAAATACAGGTGGCATGGTGTCCGGTCCAGCCTCTTTCTGCTTCGCAGGCTGCCTCCAATTGATGGAACCGTAAGATTGCTGCAGGGTAGTAACTCTAGTTCTCCAGTGTTCTCACAGACCCTGTCCCATTTGACACTCACACAACTTTAGAAACACGTGGCATAGAACAGGTATCACTTATATTTTGTAGCCACAAAAGTAGATTCTGAGAGCACAGGAGTGATTCACCTAAGGGAACCTGACAAGTGAGTAGACAGCCTGGGAGCAGAGATGTGGCATAAGTTCTTTGTAAGCTCCAGCTTTTTGTGGCTGGCTTTATGGTAGTTCCTACCTCATGCTGCTGCTTTGAGTTTTGTAGAAGAAATACTGATAGCATCCTTAGCGTGGTGTCTGGCACCTCATAAATGTTAGCAGTCATCACTGCCTTGTGTCAGCAATTTTCCAGATAAGGAAATTGAAGTTTAAGAGTCTCATGCTCTACTGACTGAGCTAGCAGGGCGAGAGCTTAGGAAATGGAAGTTTAAGCAAGAGCAGTAACTGGCTCAAGGTCCTGACAGTTACTAAATCACAGAGCTGACAGTTGAACCTGAGGCCTGTTTACTTTGTCCTGGACCTACTCCCTCTGAGCAGGCAGCACCACAGCCTTCGTTCTGGAATTTCAGAAGTCAGGGTGAGACAAGGTGGTCTGCAGGCCAATTCCAGGGCTGAGATTCTGAGAATCCACGCTCCTGACACCTGGCCTGTCACAGGGGACTGAAAATAAATATAGAGGGAAAGACTCTAGAGAGTTGGCATCTGAAAGTAAGACATTCATCCCCAGTGAGCCGCCAGTACAAGCTGGGGGGAAGGGAGGAGTACACCAAGGGAGTCAGGACATCCTGGCACAGGTAAAGAGCTCTCAGGAGCCAGGTCTCTGCACGGCAATGAGCATCACATGCTGGATTAGACTTTCTTCACAAACAGCAACGGCACTGCTTCCATCCTTGGCGTGGCTGAGGTCCTGCTGTCCTGACATTAGATTTAAATACAATTACACAGGAGTTGGCTTTTGACTGTCAGAATCGCAGAGACTGAGATGCAAGTGGTCCCTCACCAGTGCGTCAGATCACCAGATGTTGGGGGCTCGGAACAGCGAGAGGGAGAGTGGATCATCTGACTGTTACTTCACCGATGTTGTCTGTAATTGTTGTCTGTTGCCATTAGTGAAAAGCAAAATAAATAACTCAACCGAGTTGTAGAGTCTTATTGTGATACAGTGAGTCTGAATTCCCACATGGCAACGCCCTGCCTTCTAGCTGTTTCTGTCTTCCTGCATCTGGGCTGTGCTATCCAGTTGTCATAAACACAAGTGAGGTTTATAAGACAGTGAATGAACATGTCTTTTCTTTGTGATATGTTAGGAAGAGCAGCTCCAAATAATTGAACACTTACAATACCATGTCAAACAAAAAGAAACATCCACAGACATTTAAAATTCTCATAGATTTGCTTTCTGAATTTTTAGTGCCTTTTGCCATAATTCTATTACTGAGCATTATTTGAGTGGGTAAATTGTACTTGACAGTTTTGTCAGTGGTATAGCCCAGCTCTCGACTTTTTGACACATCTCAAGAGCATTTTAGCAAAATTCTTCAAAATAAGAAGACCCTCACTTATTTGGTCTGTAAGGCTGTGTGGTCTTTAGTATGTTATCCTCGGGGAGGTAGAGACAAAAAGTGAGTATATATTTTCTGTAGTGCTAGTAATGTATGAATAACAAATGATAACGTTAAATAAAATTAAAATTTGTTGTCAAAATGACTGGCTCACAAGTTTTCCTCGCTTATTCAGCATGGAAGAATTTCTGGCTGAACTTTAAAGTACTAAGGATTCTCTGGAAATTGTCAGTGCTGTCATCAGTGGAAAGGAAGGCTGTGTGGTTGAGTTGAAATAGTATATGAATTTCTGGAGGATTATTACTCTCTCTTAAGAGATAAGAGGAGGGCCTCATTTCCTAAGAAGACCTAGACCCTGATGAGTATTTGACACACAGTCATTGTTGCTGATGTAACATGAGTGTACCCTCCTTTGATCGTAAGACTGTGATCATCTGGAAATCCCAAGAAATTGTTAATATTAGATTCTTAAAACTATAACAAAATTCTAACCACTCAGGTTAATTTTTTCCTTAGAGAAATGCTTACCAAGAAAAAGAGAAAAGCATACATATCTCTCAGACTATTGAAAATTAATACTTCCCACATGATTTTGCAGTGGCACAAAATGTGCTAAGAATGGGAAAGCACCAAGTGCAGATAAACGGCGTGAATGTGAAGGTTACAGCCCAGCCAGTGCCCCTGAGCACAGGAGTCCAGTTCCAGGTAATAGCATCACGAAAGCTTTTCGGAATTTTGTTGAACACGGACACGCTCCTTATCCTACTTTCTAAGTATGAAACGGTTTCTCAGGTTCACGTAGAAGTCTCTCAAGTGAAGATCAATGTTACTGAAATTCCTGATGGATATCCGGAAGATCAGATGCGAGACAAACTGGCGCTGAGTTTTAGCAAGTCCGGTCATGGAGGTGGAGAGGTGGAGAGTGTGGACTACGACAAACAGTCCCGGAGTGCTGTTGTCACATTTGTGGATGCTGGAGGTACTTCCCCTCACCCTGGTTAAAAGCGGATATATTCTTAATTGTTGCAACTATGTCCTGCCATTTCTGAAAGTATTTCATTTGTACTTTTTATTTGAAATTTATTAGCATCATAGAGGTTTTTCTGAACTGTATAGAAAGACAGAGTCTAGGAAATGATTTCCTTGTGTCACTGAAAATGTTAATATTACAAGCGACTACTACATGAAGCTTAGTGCATACGATCACATGTGGGCATGGTGGTAGATATCTGTCTGGACTATCTTTTCTGATCCTCACTACACCTGGAAGTGGTGATATATTCTTTTTACTAAACTGAAAACAGAGGGTTAGAGTAGATAAGTAACATTCTTAAAATCACATGGTGGATGTGTGTGACAGAGCAATTTAAATATATATTTAATGTCATATGTAAGTCTCATCATTATGTAATATGTTCAATATGCTATAAAATGGATCAATATATAAATGTATAAATATGCTATAGATAAGTATAATAATAGTAAACCAACTGTCTTTTCCATCTCACCTCTTATTACTAACACAGGTCTCTTTGGGAGAGAATTCATCACAGGAAAACAAATGGGGGTGAAGGCTGAACCAGCCATCTGTTCTTTTTACAAGGAGAAATGGACTTTTACCAAATCACATTGGGAAGTTTCCATGCTTGGGGAGGGGATACAAGATTCTACAACTGCTTTTGTTATGTGTTTGAAGTGATTCTCAGAGTCAAATTCTCTCTTTTTCTGTATAGTATAGTTCTACGGCTACTCCTGGATTTGTACGTGTTAAGACCTTGCCACATACTGGGCACCCATCAGGAGATTTTTATTGAGAAGCAAGTGGCTCCTGTATGGAAGTGAGGCAGAAAGCCTGGAGCAAAAGAAGAAAGGAAGAAGGGAAAGAGACAGAGCGAGGCAGAAAGGCTAGAGAGAGGCATAGAGCAAGACAGAGAGATAAGAAAGAGGGGGTGGAGGGGAGAGTGAGCAGTCTTATACAGACCCAGGGTGAGGAGGGTCTTACCTGAGGGCTGAGAAAGGTAGCCTTAGCCTATCAGATGCTATAAAGTTCGTGCCTTGCAAGAAGCTCGGTTCTGATTGCTTCTAGCTGATGTGGATTCTGGGAAAGGGTAACTCTACGGCCAGGGGTGGAGCTATGGGGAAGGGTGAAGAACCCGGAAGTGCTGCGCAAGATGGAGCATAATATTTCTAACACTGCAACTCTTCCGACAATATATATAATAAAAATCCAAATACAGAGGTAGCTTGGTTTATGAACTTAATTCTTTCCATGATTCTGATCACAAACTGAATTGAATGAGAACCGAATCGAATTCAGTGGTTAGCTTTAATATTGACCTGCTGGGGAAATTTGATTTGGTTCTTGTCCAGTTTGGTTTGTGACCAGAATCATGGGAAAAGTTGAGTTTGTGAACCGAGGCAGCACTGTATAAAATTATAAAACATTAGCTGATTAGATTTTTCATAGCAAAGTAATATGTGCTTTAAAAGGAAAATTACAGTAATGCATAAGAACATCAATCTAGTAAAGAATGAAATATTTCCTCCTACCATGTAATCAGTATCATTAATTAGATGTCTTTCCAGACTTTTCTCTGGACATGCATAGACACATCGAAATGTATTTAATCTAGGTCTGATGATACATGGGATCTTGTGGCAGGGTGTGTTACCGTCAAAGGCACGAAAGGGAACAGTCTCCAGGGCTGTGTTAATATATTGTCCTAAACATGGGCGGTCATTTGGTGGAAATTTTTATTGCCAAGATCCAGATATTTTCCAAATGTGTATGTTCAGTTTGTTTGATGTTACATGATCCATTTCCTGATTTTAAAAATCATGAGAGAATAACTTCTACCTGAAAATGCAATTTAATACTCTGAAGTGGGAGATAATACTAGGGAACCTGTGTTCGTATCTGGAGCAATCCCCCTAAAGCAGTGAATCTATGGTAGATATATTAATTGTTTTTCTTTTTAGATGAAAGATGTTAATGTATGAGTCACCTTTTCTGAACTAAAACCTCAGTATTTAGGTTTAATTACAGTGTTGGCACTTTTTGATAGATAAGTGGGTTGGGGTCGTAGTTTGGACCTTTGTCTCTGAAAGGTTCACTATCAGTGCTTTAGGGGCTGTGTTTACTAGAAGGAAATAAAAATAGTTTTGATGATTAGATTAAGAAACTTCTGAAGGATTTGAAGGTATCTGAAGACAGGTATCCCAGGTACTTCTTACACTGGGCTACAATTACTTCTGAGGTGCTGTAATTATACCCATTTCACAGGAAAAGAAATGGATGTTGCAAGAAGTCGAGTGAGATTCCCAAGGCCATATAGCTGATAAACAGTGGAATCAGGGATGAAACAAGTCTATTTGACACAAGGCCTAACCTCGTTTTATTGTTAAACTCTTTTTCTTGCTGGAAGGCAGCTCTGATAAAATATACAGAAAACAATTACCTTTTTTTTTTGAGAGAAGGTCATGCTTTCTAGTTCAGGCTGGCCCTGAGTTCACTGTGTAGCTCAGGCAAGCCTCAAACTCACAGCAATCCTCCTGCCTCTGCCTCCCGAGTGCTGGGATGACAGGCATGAGCCACCATGCCTGGCACTGTGGTGTGTGGTACTGTTTGCTGCTGGGAGTGAATCACCACGCCCAGCATTGTTGTATGTTGTTACCGGGACCGAACTAGGGACATTGCACTTGCAAGGCAGGCACCACAATCCCTGAGCTAAATCCCCGGCCCAATAGTTAACATTTTAAGTACACAATTTAGTAATGTCAAGTATATTTCAAAACCTTTCCGTGATTCCAAGCTGAAATCCATAGTCATTAAATCATAGATGCCCATCCCTTCTTGTGCCTCCTGGTGATTGCCAGTCTGCTTTCGGCCTTTATGAATGGGCCTTTGCCAACTCCTCATATAAGTAGATCTAAAGTATTTGTCTTTTTTGTATTTGGCTTATTTTTTTACACAATGTTTTTAAGGTTCATCCAGTAAAGGGGCTGGGGATTTAGCTCAGAGGTTCTGGCGCCTGTCTTTTTTGTTGTTGTTGTTGTTATTATTTTGTTTTTGAGACAGAGTCTTGCTGTATTGCTCAGGCTGGCCTTGAACTCACAGCAGTCTTTGTGCTAGAGCCTCCCAAGTGCTGGGATTATAGGCATGCACTAGAACATCTGGTAGGTTTTCTCTTTTTTGAGACAGGGTCTCACTTTGTTCTTTTTTAGGTTTTTTTTGAGACAGGGTCTTGCTTTTGTGGTTCAGGCTGGCTCTGAGCTCAGCCTCAAACTCACATCACAGCAATCCTCCTGTCTCTGCCTCCCGAGTGCTGGGATTACAGGTGTGAGCCACCACGCCCCGCACCGTGGTATGTGGTACTGGTTGCTGCTGGGCATGAGTCTCTACACCCAGTATAGTAGTATGTGGTTACTGGGGATTGAACCTGGGTCCTTGCGCTTGCAAGACAGGCGCCGGAACCACTGAGCTAACTCCCTGGCCCTCTGGCGCCTGTCTTGCAAGCACAACAACCCGCGTTTGATTCCCCGGCAACCACAGGATTGCTGTGATGTGAGTTTGAGGCTGAGCTCAGGGGCAGCCTGAACTACAAAGCGAGACCCTGTCTCAAAAAAAAAAAAAAAAAAGAAAGATTCACCCAGTAGAATGTATCATGATTTTACTTTTTAAAGACTGAATACTATTCCATTATGTGTGTGTGTGCGGGTAGGTGTGCCTTGTACATGTTTTCTCTGTTCATTCATTTGAGTTGCTTATACATTTTGGCTGCTGTAGGTAATTCTGTGAACATGCAGTTATTTATTTGAGGCCCTGCTCTTGGATGAGTATTTAACAAGAAGTAGAATTGCAGGATTGCACAGTGACATTACGTTTAATATTTTGAAGAGCTTCCATGCTGTTTTCCTGCCGTGGCGGCATTATTTTATTTTCCTACCAGCAATGGTCTAGGGTTCCAGTCTCTCCGCATCCTCACAAAGGCCTGAACTGGCCATAGTGTCCCACACAGCTCACTCAGGGGGACGGAGGAGGCAAGATTTGAAAAAGGTGATGGATGATTCCAAAATTGCTCCCATTAAATCTTATTCAGTCTTGATGCATTGCCCACTCTAGGAGAAAAAATGCTGGCAGAAATAAATCAGATTATTTGAGAACACCAAAGAATGTGTGTTATTTGCCTTCATGATGTCTAGCTAACATTGAGGTCCCCTCTGGTTGGCGTCATCAGTTAAGCTGACTGATTACCATGGATTGAACAGCCCGGTCATTTTTCTGTCTTTTGTGTAGCTCGAGGGATGTCTGTCTGAGGACACTGTGGCCGCCTGTGCTTGGCGCAGTGCAGAGTTCAAGAAAAGAGCTATTTCAGCTTATTTTGTGTTGTGCTTCTCAATATTATGAACTGTGAATACTTCAGTATGGCCGTACAATTATTTAGAAATTAATCACTAGCTTCAGTGTTTACTATTCTATTAAATTCTATTGGAAACAAGTTTTAACTTTGGTCAAAAATGTTTATGATATTAAAAAACATTTTTTTGTTTACTTTTAGTTGCTGACAGGATTTTGAAAAAGAAGGACTACCCGCTTTACATAAACCAAAGCAGCCACCGAGTTGCTGTTTCTCCATACATACAGAGACGCTTGCAGAAGTACCAGGTAAAGTCTTTTTTGAGATGAGGTCCTCCGGCTGGTCTCGAACTCCTGGGCTCTTCCTGCATCAGGTGTTCAAGCTGCTGTGATTATAGCTACCCGCCAAGTCTGGAGTGCACCACCAGTCTCATTTTTTCATTTTCAGACTTTAGTACCTAGACCTACCTTGCAAAAACAAAGAAGACGTTGAGTCTATCATCTCTGTTTTGTTGCACTGGGAATTGAACTTATAGCCTTGTACATATTAATGATCTATGGAGCTATATTCTCAGCCCTTTTTAAAATTTCAATTTGAGGGCTGGGATTTAGCTCAGTGGTTCCGGTGCAAGGGCCCAGGTTTGATCCCCGGTAACCACATACAATACTGGGCATGGAGACTCATGCCCAGCAGCAATCAGTACCACATAACACAGTGCCGGGCATGGTGGCTCGCACCTGTAATCCCAGCACTCGGGAGGCAGAGGTAGGAGGATTGTTGTGATGTGAGTTTGAGGCTGAGCTCAGGGCCAGCCTGAACTACAAAGTGAGACCCTGTGTCAAAAAAAAAAAAAAAAAAAAAAATTCCTTTTGAGACAGGACCTTGCCAGGCTGCTCAGGGGTGTCTGGAATTTAGTCCTTTTGCCTGAGCCTCTCAGTAGTGGGATTATAGATGTGTGCTACCATGCCCTGCTTATAAATTGATTTTTGTACTTGGAGACACAGCTGCATTTCTTTTATATGTCTCTTATCACTGAGCGTGGAGCTTGTGGCTCCGTCTCTTGAGTAGCTGGGACTCTAATGTGTGTCACCATGCCTGGCCCTGTCGGCTGATTTTCACTGAATTTATTATTCTTCTTAAGAAATTGTAATACTGGGGATTGAACACAGAGCATTTACACTGAGCTTCATCCCCAGACCTTTTAGGTTTTCATTTTTTTGAGATAGGGTTTTTCTAAATTGCTCAGATCTGCAAGCTAGGCACGAATTTGAGATCCTCCTGCTTCAGCTTTCCGAAGTGATGGAATCGGAGATATACCCCACCACACCCAGTTTGAACTTATTGTTTATTTAAGACCACGTCTCACTTTGTAGTTAAGGCTGGCCCTGGACTTACTTTGTAGTCTGAGCTAGCTTTGAACTCAAGGCGATCCTCCTGAGTTCTGGGATTATAGGTGTGAGTCACCACACCTGGCATTGTGGTATCTAGTTACGTGGGATCAAACTCAGGACCTTGCACTTGCCAGGCAGGTGCTGGAACCACTGAGCTAAATCTCCAGCCCTGAACTTATTATTTTTATTGCAAATCTCCTGCAATGTTCTATTCCCGATTGGATTTTAAATGGTGTCACCCTATACTTGTTCCTTCAATCTGGAAGCTAGAATTCACACTTAATTCTTACTTTACTTTGTCTCTGACATTCATTTGGTCACCAGTTGTGTCATTTGTACCTGTCCCTCCCGGACGGGTCTTTCTGCCCTGCAAAAGGCCCTCTCTTCCTCTTCTTCCAATGCCACTAGTGTTGCCTGTCTGAAATTCACACAGAACTCTGTGAAAATGAAATTCTCATGCCTGAAAATCTTCCTAAGGCCCCTCTCTCTGGCTGAAGTCCACAATACCATGATAGCTTTGGAATGTAAAGTCTTGTGATTTGAAGCTTTTAGAAATTTTTCTACTTATCTTTTTCTTTCCATCTTAGCTCTTTTCAGGAATATCTAAGAGGACAGTGCTCCTGACCGGAATGGAGCACGTCAAGATGGATGAAGAGACTGTGGAAGATTTTGTTAATGTTCACTTTCAAGTGGAGAAGAATGGGGGTGGAGAAGTGGAAGTGGTTAAATGTTCCCTTGATCGACCTTACACAGCATATTTTGAAGAGTAGATTGATGAAGTCATATGAACATTAGAGCTTTTGAACTCAAGTTACTGTAAACATTTAGTGGAATGGACACTTTTTAAAAAATGAACCTTAATTCTTTAGTGTCCATTTATTCTTAAATAAAAAATGTATTTCCGAGTTTTTGAATTCTTCGTTTTAAACTCTGCTGGGTGATTACGAATGCTTAAGTGCACAGTGTTAAAAGCCGTTTGTTATAAGTGAGGAGGATGGGTTCCATGTCTGCTGAAAGCGACCTCGAGTGAGCCCCTGTCCCCTGCCTGTGCTGGGTCCTGCTGTCCTAGGCATATCCTCCAATTCCATTTTTGCTCCATGCCCACCATGATGTAGACTCGGTACTTAACATTTTCCAAAAGAAACACAGTTACACTGAGCAATTTGTGATTTCTGTGGACTTTACCAAAGATTCTGAGGACTCGAGGAGTGTAATGTCCCTCTTTGTGTAACAGTGCACGCCAATCCAGGGTTCTGGGGGCTCAGGGTGGTCTTTTTCTTGAGCTGTCCTTCGCTCAGAATGCCAGAGGCCCTTTGATTGCTTCCAAGCTGCCCAACCCCACTTTTGGGTAGAGCTGATGAAAACCAGTCATTCTTTCTTTTCTGCCTTCAGTGTAAAGAAACGGTGTAAGACTGAAAAGCTTGAATACATAGTTATATAGAAAGTTAGGGATTTATCATTGATCCAATTTAGGTGTTGGGATGCCAGGAGACAGAATACGGTTCCTGTTTTTCTAGAGTTTTGTTGGAGATACCCAGTTTATTCTTTTTTTCTCTTTGTTTTTGTTTTGGTACCAGGTATGGAACTCAAGACCTTGCAGTTGCCAGGCAGACATGGCATCACTGAGTTAAATTCCTAGCCCAAGACCCAGTTTATTGACATTTTATTGTTTTTAATTTGCAGAAACTTTAAGGATAAGATTAAAATGTATTATTCAGAGCTGGTAAATTCATTTTTGGTTAAAAAAAAGTCTTTGGGTACCATGTATTTTTAAATAGTAAGTTTTGTGAAAAGCTGGGAACAGTTAAATGTGGATTTAAATGACAGCGGAAACAAATGCTTTCAGAAAACATTCTAAACCTATCCAGTGCTTTCTGCCACCTAGCCTCCCCGACCCCTGTGAACCCAGGCAAATCCTTACCAAAGAACTGTATCCCCAGCCTCGCTTCCTGCTATAACACCACCAAAAGAAAAGCTTGGTTTTTGCCTCTGTTATTTTTATTATTAGTTTTTAAATTGACTGTCAAAAGACTTCATTCTTCTCATATTTCTCTTAGGAAGGAGAGATGGTGCCTAGACACCATACAGTTTCTAATAAATCTCTATATTCACCATGACAAACCTTTTGCTTTTTGAAAATACATTAAAATCCTCAAAAATATTAAGACAACCTAAGTTTATTTTCTGTTGCTGTGAGCTTGTAGCACCAGAGGCTGAGAAGTCCAAAAACATTTCACCAGCATCCTGCAGCATTTGGTATGGAGAGCCTTCTTGTATCACACAGCAAAGCT
The DNA here is from genome assembly GCA_004026965.1 of Petromus typicus. Taxonomy (NCBI): domain Eukaryota; kingdom Metazoa; phylum Chordata; class Mammalia; order Rodentia; family Petromuridae; genus Petromus; species Petromus typicus. The sequence continues at coordinate 40,957 of PVIR01002636.1, forward strand.
GGATGGCAAGAGCTGGCTTTTTACAACAAAGCAACTTCCCTGATGACCCATTGGTCTGAGTCCCGAATTTGTGAAAGTATTAAGCCTTTGTGAGCACAGAGCTCTCATGACTCATCACTTCCCCAAGGCTTTACTCCCAAATGCCAATAATATGTGCATCTGGGGATTAAGTCTACAAAACATGAATGTTGGGAATACATTCAAAAGTAACAAAGAAAACACACATTAAGGCACATTTGCAATTTACTGAGTCTTACTAGGCAGGAAGAACTGTTTACAGACTAGACTGGCCACCAGGAGAAGACTTGAAACAATCAGTTTCTTTGGGAGCCTACTTTAGGCAGTAAATTGATAATTTCATTCAGTTCCAAATTTTCATAATGATTTTTGGAAAAGGATCCATTTATTATGATGTTTTCTTTGGGTTCTGTGTTGGTCAGCTTTTTATTATGATAAAATGCCTGAGAATAAAAATCTAAAAGAGGAAAGGTTCATTCTGGCTCATGGTTTCAGAGTTCAGTCCATGCTCACTGGATCCATTGATCCTGGGCCTGCAGCACATCCCGGGGGAAAGGCATTATGGGAGAAAACGGCTCACTTAATGGTGTCTAGGAATGAATGTAGCAAGGAAGTACTTGAAAAGAAAGGGCTGATAAAAAGGACATACCCTCCTGGTGTCTACTTTCAACTAGGATTGATGAGGTCAGAGTCCTTATGGCCCAATCACTTCTTAAAGCCCCATATTTTAACTTTGTTGCACTTGGGACAAAGTCTTCAACACATGAACATGGAGGGGGTGGGCATTTGAGATCCGAAATATAATAGGTTCCCTTCATCACTGCACAAGAGAAATCTGGCTCTTGTGCCAGAGTGAACTGGGTCAGGGTTAGTTCTACAATCCTTGGACCAGAGAATATCTGGGAATACTGAATGCGGTAGGCTTTTGGCCTCCCTCTCTCTCCTCTCCTCTATTTAGAAAAAAGGAGAAGGCAGAGGAAGAGGAGAAACAAACAAACAAACAAACAAAAATTAAGCAGTGCTGTCCTAATCTCGAACTCTAGTGGTTTCTTAGTTGGAAATCTCCTTCAAAACTTAGCAAGGTACAGTATTGACTAACACATTGAAAATTAAGTCAGAAAGCCTTACAATGTGTGTCCAAGATGAAATAGCTCTACTTAATGTATGCAGATAACACGGGAGGACAGACCCTTTGGCCCAAGGATGGTAGAAACCAAGGCCACATACTGCAGGCACACACTCCTATACTGGCAAAGCTTGACTGGAGGCTGGGGAGGAAGGGGCTTCATGGACCTAGGGATTCAGCTGAAAGGAGTCATCCAAGTACTTGGTTATTTCCTCTGCTCGGGAGCACGGTTCCAAAAGACATTTCTTTTTGAGGTGGGTTTGAATTGCTGGGTGGCCCTGGTCAACTCTGAGAAGCTGTTAAATTCTGTGTGCCTGTTGCCCTGATTCTGTGAGAAATATGTTGGCCTGGTGGGTCTGGGCCCTGCTACCTGGTCAACAAATTTTGATGCCTGGGATTTAATGGCCAGCTCTGATGGGCAGCAGGCCAAGTTAATACAAATGTCAGTCTTGAACTGTATTTCTAAAATGATGATCATGTCTATGTAGAGCTGAGTGAGCGCTGATCCAAAGGTTAAGTGAGCAAAGGGAACACTGATGAAGATGGAGACGCCAAGCCTTTCACTGCCTCTCACTCATCCAGACACCTGCAAGCCCAGGTAGAGCCAGTGTTTTCAGTGAAAGTGGCTCCGGTTCCCCAGGAAGTGACCTAGGCACCTGTTACGGTCCAGAAGTGGAAGTTAGGTGGTTGTAGGGACACCGCACAGAAGGGATCAGTGCAGTTCTTGTGGGCATGGATGAGTGCTTGCCAGAATGAGCTATGAGAATGGGGAGTAACTTAGTGGGAGAGTCGCTGGCATAGTGACATCCTAGATTTGATCTCCAGCACTGGAAACAAAAGGAGGTAGGTTTGTATTGACTTATATTAAATTTCAGATGTTTATTGGACAAATAGGTGCCTAGATATATGTCTGGAGATTATGCATTGAGGAATTACATGTACACCTACCTCATTGTTTTAAAAGCTTCATAATCTTGTATCTTGGTGAATAATAAATAGCTCCATTCACCAACAAACTGAGTAGATCCCAGATTTTTTGTTTTATTTGAGACAGGGTCTCGCTTTGTGGTTCAGGCTGGCCCTGAGCTCAGCTTCAAGCTCACATCACAGCAACCCTCCTGCCTCTGCCTCCCGAGGGCTGGGATTACAGGTGTGAGCCACCACGCTCCGCACTGTGGTGTGTGGTACTGATTGCTGCTGGGTGTGAGTCTCCACACCCAGTATTGTATGTAGTTACTGGGGAATTGAACCCCGGCCCTTGCATTTGCAAGAAGGCGCCAGAACCACAGAGCTAACTCCCCCGTCCCCAGTGTTTTAGAAAGTTATTACTCGAGTTACAGGCAACATACAATTAAAATTTCTGTATCGTATGTTAGTATTCCCTGTGCTCTGCTACTTTAGGTTCAGTTCTAAGGGAACTGCTGAATATAAGGATATGTGCAATTTTACATCTTTCGTACTTTACACTTTGATAATATGAAGTGAGATGTGACTTTTAGCCATCACACGGGTCACAACCAATACTGTTCTACCAACATCATCACCAACAACAAACGTCAGCAAGAGAAAAGTCAGAAATTTGTTTCATCAAAGTTTTAGGAGACATGGGAGCCTTCAGAAATACCCAGAGCCCCAGGAAAGCTACTTTTATACGTAAGTTCCAGAAGAATGGATGGAAGTGGATAGAAATATGTACAAAAGGTTAGGATCTAAGGATGGTGGAGGGTCTGACGGAGGGAGGACACGTGTCCCACCCCAGGGCCTCATGGCTTCTGAGTATCATTCTTTCCTCTTGGGTCCCTGCTAGGGACCCTCCAATAAAAGGCCCGCCAGGGAGCAGGGGGATGGGGACTTTCCTGGTCTTCGAGGCCTTTCCATGACCACTGCGGGGAAGAGAAGTTCTTGGGCACAGAGAGGGGAGCTGGGGTGGCAGGAGACCCGAGAGACTTTCTGCTTCCCGGGCTCTTCTAAAGTCCCCCGTTTGAAGTGCGAAGCGTCCAGGTGCTGTAGGCCCAAACTCTGAAGAAAACTCGGCCCCCACCGCGGTAGCCATCCCTGCGCGCCCCGTGAAGTTAACGTGGGTCGCTCCCGCCTTTTTATTTTTCCAGTCTAAGGGTGGAAGAAACGATATCTCACTCTTCCATTTCCTCTTTTACGGGTGGCATTGGACTTCTGGGCCATCCGTTTGCCTTCCTCCTTTCTATCTTGTTTAACTTTGTGGCGCGTGGAGCGTCCGCGTCCGCGTCCGGGCCAGACCGGTCCGCACAGCCGCGCTGGCAGCAGGCGGCTGAGGCCGAGGACGCCGCCCCGCGCGGAGCGACGTCGGGCGAAGACGGAGGCCCCCGGGCGGGCGGCGCCGCCGAGCAGCCCGAGTCCCCGCCACCCCTCCCAGCCCCTCCCGCCGGCAGCGCTTCCCGGGGGGCCGCGCGACGCCCCCGGCGGCGGAGGAGGAGCCGGGCGGGGACGAGCGTCCGAAACCGAAACCGCGCCGAGCGCCGTGGTCGTCCCGCTCCGCCCAGGCAAGTCGCTGGCGGGTGGTCGGGAGAGCGCGGGCGGGGCCGGGGTGTCCGGGCCGGGGTGTCCGGGCCGGGGTGTCCGGGCCGCGGTGTGCGGGCCGGGCGGTCCGGCTCCCTGCGCCAGTCTCGGCCTCGCAGCCCGACTCGGCTATGCGGGGAGGGTCGCTTCCGGGAGCTTTGGGTTTAACTCGGCTTCTCACGAGCGAAAGTGGACAGATTATCCAGAAAAGAGCGAGGAAGGATACTTCTGAGGAGGGAAGGCATCCTGAGGTCTAGCCAGGCTGTCCACGATGTAGCCCAGGCTGGCCTGGGGCTCACGGCGACATCCCCCCCCCCCCCCCCCCCCCCCCCCCCCCCCCCCCCCCGCTTCAGCCTCCTGAATGCTGGGATTACAGGCGTGTGCCAGCATACCTAGTTCATGAAGTCTTCCCCCCAAGGCTTGTTTAAAATATATATTTTTGTCGTTTTTTAATTCTTTCTGCAGAGACACAAAAAGCCTTGTGTTTTTGGTACAAGGAGCAAGCCTAACTCCTAACCTGCTAGATATCTGAAACACAAGTTCGTGTTCTCTAAAATTGCATGAATTTTAGGAACAACGGAGTTTAAGAGTAGGAACACTTTATTGAGGAAGAAAGCTGCCTACGAGGGACAGAAGGGGACCCAGGAAGTGCATGAACCCCACTCACTTTCATTTCTCAAGGGGCTTTTATGGAGCAAAGCCACAAAATAAGGTGGGATTAAGGTGGAACAAAATGATAGTCAACCAGTAACGTTGCAAGTACAGTTGCTTAGGTAATACTGGTACAATGAGAAATCACAAAATGAACAAAATTATGATCAACCAGTAAGATTACAACAAGTGTAGTTGCTTAGGTGATACAGATAAATGGGGGATTTTCATACAGTGATCTTTTCTGGGAAGGGTGGGTTAAAACCTTGGGCTCCACCCTGGAGTGTGAAGCCTGTTTAGAGTATCAATCTGCTATGCACCCTCCGTGGGTGGGTTAGTTTTCTCCTTAGGTAATGCTGACCTTCGGTGGAGGTGCCCTTGACTGTCCTCCACTGGGCATTTTGAGGGCCAGCTCAGCCTACTGAATGTCTAACTAGCTTATTCACACAGTCACCAGCCGTCCTGACTTGTAAGAACAGTTAAGAAGTTTAAGATTTAACTGCACGCGTGTGTATTTCCTCCGTTTAGCCCTGGAGAGCTGTGGCTAGGCCCTTAACTTCTGTTCTGAAAGCGGAGAGTCCTGGAATTACAAAAGCAGTTGTGAGGCATTTATCTGATGAAAATAATAGCATAGTCGGTTAAAATAATTTATTTTAAGAAAAGAAATAGAAACAAATACGGTGACCAAGTCTTCTAATTATTTCTCCTTAATAAATAAGTGTTTCCTTTGTGACTTTTTGTTTTCTAATACAATGGCTGAAGGTTTTTTAAAAAAATAGAACATTGATACAGGGCACAGTGCCACACCCTTACTTTCTCTGCTAAAATGCTGCTTCTGATCTAAAAGCCTTGAAAGGACTGTTTTGCTCCTGGGTCTTGCTTCCTGATTGTGGGTGGGAGAGATTAGTAGTTCTCACTGTTCATAACTGACGTCAGTAAAAGTAGGTTAGCCACCCTTTCTCAAGCGCATGAAGGAAAGTTAGGGAGTATACTGGCAGGTCACTTAAATAATCTATGAGATGATCCCTAAAAATTAGTCCAGCCGGGGGTGGTGGCTCACTCATGTCTGTAATCCCAGCATCCAGGAAGATTGCTGTGAGTTCAAGGCCTCCTGAACTACAGTGAGACCTTGTCTCAGAAAACCCAGTAAAATAAGAAATAAAAAGTTACTTAAAATGTGGGTAATATTGCATAATTTTCTGTGATATAAAAGGTCATTCTTGTATCTTTTTCCCTAATTCTGTTACCGATGCGTGGGAGCAAGGCCTAGCTCCCAACCTGAAAGGTGATTTGAGTAGGAAAGATTTATGGAGAAAGAAAGCTTCTGCCTAAGAGAGACAGAAGGGGGAACTCGGAAAGGTGGGTAACCCCCCCACCTCACTGCTCAGATGGCTTTCATGGAGCAAAGCCATGAGGTGGGTGGATTCAAGATGGGACAAAATTACAGTCAACCAGTAACATTGCAGATATAGTCGCTTAGGTACTATTGGTACAATGAGAAATTACAAAATGGACAAAATCGTGATCAACCAGTAAGATTTCATCAAGTACAATGCTTAGGTAATACTGACTAGATGGGGATCCAATGAGAAGTCAAGTCACATAAAAGCATACACAGAGTTTCAGTCAGGAGACTCTTCCAGGTGGGTAAGGTCTTGGCCCTCCACCCCAGAGATACCATTTTACGTGGGTGGGGCCGTTTTCTCCTTTGGTAATGCAGACTTTCAGTGAGGGTCTCCTTGACTATCCTCCATGTTTTTTGAGGGCCGGTCCTAACCTATCTACCAACCACATGTCTTAACTAGCTTTTCTACCTATAATATTACCTCCACCTTTGTTCTTACAGTGACTGGGTTAAATATTTCCATCTTACTTTGTAACTGTTGTTTGGGTGTTTCGTATTTTGAAGACCTAGAAAGTTTAGTTAAAAGTTAAACACCAATAATAGTGCTTTATGAACAGAGTGCTGTCTTTAGCCAGGTCTAATTGTGTGCTCTGATTACTTTCTTTCCTTTTGGCCCGATGTCTGTGTATTTTTCCTTTTTTACTTAGAATAAAATGTTTTCTGCAACACAGCTGGGGAAAATGTTCGCTTTCTTTCTTTTTTTTTTCCTTTATCCATCCCTCCCTCCCTTCCTCCGCACCAGTCTCCTTCCCTGCCTCCTTATGCACCTCTCTTCCATAAAATCTACTCAAAATCGTGCCACACTTTTGTTTGCTTATAATCTTTAGGCTGAAGCGCATTCAAATGCCAGAAAACTGAGGAGAACTTGATCAGGGTGCCTGAGGTCAACTCTCTCTCTAGAGGGCTCATTCAGATTTAAAAGTGTAGCAATCCTCAGAGTGCAGAAATCCTCAGTCTTTGCCCCGAGGTTCTGTCACAGTTGCCTCTCTGTGGAGTGTGTTTGTCTGTGTGTGCGCGTGCGTGTGTCTGTGCGTGTGCCCATGCTCTGCGAGTGTGCACGGGAGTCAGGGACATGCGGTGCCTGGATCTGGGGACAGCTTTGACCATTGTTTTATCAACAGCCTTTCAACTCTTAGCCCTCCTCCTCCATTCTGCTATACAGATTTTCACCTTTATCTTGCAACCCTCTTTCTTACTTTGTTAGAAATAAGTTCTCTCTGTTCTCTCTCTCTCTCACCCTTGTATGTAATTTTTTTTTCTTTTTTTTTTTTTTGAGACAGGGTCTCGCTGGGTAGTTCAGGCTGGCTCTGAGCTTACTAGGTAGCCCAGGTGAGCCAGGAACTCACAGCATCTTCCTGCCTCTGCCTCCTGAGTGCTGGGATTACAGGTGTGAGCCACCACGCTCTGCAGTGTGGTATGTGGTGCTGATTGCAGGTGGGAGTGAGTCACCACACCCAGCATTGTTGTACGAGGTTACTGGGGGTAGAATCCCGGCCCTTGCATTTTCAAGGCAGGTGCCCAAACCACTAAATTCCTGGCCCCTTCTGTGAATTTTTAGTCTTCCAGAAAATGTTAAATCTCCTTTACAGATTGCTCCCTTAACTGTGTTTCTTCCTCCCCTACCTCCTTCCCTCCCCTCTTCCAATCTTCTTTTTCTGCCATTTCTACCCCAACCCTCTTTCTTCCTTTTTCTTTGAGCCCAGGTCTCCTGTGTGATCCAGGTGGCCTGGACTGCAGTTGCTGCCCAGCCCAGGCTTTGACCTTTTGCCTCAGCCTCCCAAATGCTAGGGTGAAAGGTGTGTGCCGTCACACCTGGCTGGGTTGATTCTTTTACGTCCCTTTTAAAGGGCTCTTGGGATGGACGAGACACTGAATGTGTTGAGTCGGTTTCTGGGAGGCTCGCAGTAGCGCGCCCATCCCCAGTGGAATCAGATCTCAGGTACAGAGTCTTCTAGACTCTGCGCCTTTGTGGTCTGTTAATTACCATTTGGGCCCATGCGACATCCTGTTTTCTCCTAGGTGGTTGAGACAGAATATGTCTAAATTTGGTGTAATCAGGTTGGACTAACTGTAAGTCCACATCTCTCAGTGGGATTGTGAGGCAGATGGAAACATATGAGTAGAAACCCTGTGAGTGAATAATTTAAGAAACTGGAAGAGAGCAAACCCAGGAAAGATCTGCATTTGGTACTCTGCGTCCATAACGTATTCTGTTTGAATTTCACCTCAGGTATGTATTGGAAGGTGGGATTTAGTCCACTGCAGCTTCCTTTTTTTCGAGCATGTTATTTTTCTCTATTCTCACAAAGGGCTGTTCCTCACTGGCTGATGTGCCTTGGGCCCTGTAATCTCTCAGTGAACATATAGCCGCCTTCAAGCTGCCATGTTTTACGACTAGTGTGACACTTTTTACATGTTTAAAATTTCTGTCTGCTGAGCCTTTCTTTTGTGACACTTTCTATTATTTTTAGGCCTTTATAAAATAAAGCCATAATCAATATTTTCCTCTTTTTGAAAAAAGAGGTAAGTTTTTATGTTTGATTCTCAGGTTTGGCAGAAGTTTATGTGAGTGCTGGTGTGAGACAAAGATCTAGTCCTCCTTTCAGCCAAGTGTCTACCAACCTGCACCTGACATCACTGTTATTCTAACAGTTTTTAAGTAATTTCCTCCTGTTTCTCTTCAGGTATCAGTTATGGATGTCAAGGAAGGCAAAGCTTCTGAAAGAGCGGTCATAGTCGAGGGTCTTCCTGTTGACCTTTGCAGTGGTCAGCAATTGGCCAGCTTGCTAAAGAGTTACTTCCAGGGTATGACGACTGAGGGTGGAGAAGTTGAAGATGTAATATATCCAACAAAGACCAAGGGAGTTGCATATGTAGTATTCAAAGAACAAAAAGGTATGTCCAAATCAAATTTCTATAATCTTATAAGTATTTCTTCAATGACATTAAAATTAGATTTGTTAAGCACACTTGCAGTGCAGCACTAGGGAGCCTGAGACAGGAGGGTTGCTAGGAGTTTGAGGGTAGTCTTGGTAAGTACTGAATGCAAGGCCAGCTGGAACGATGTAGCAAGATGTTGCCACAAAAACATCAAAAATTTATCTTTTGTTAAAATTACTCCTAGGATTACTGTTTAAAGTAGCTTTAATTATTCTAAACTGGTCATTGTGCAGGCCTGAAATCCTCTAACCAGTTCCCACCCTGGAGGGGCCTCAGGCCTGCAGGGCATCCTCCTTCTCTTCAGGAAGGAGTAACCTCTGTAGAGCTTGGTGGGTGGCAGCATAAATTGCTGGAGAAAGGACAGGCTCCGTGCCCGCCTCTCAGGAGAACGCCCTGCGCAGGGTGTGAGGAGAGTGGAGACCTGGCTCGGCTGGAGAGGGCAGGGTCCAAGGGGGATGCAGGAGGCTGGAGGAGCCGCGCCTGAGGCCGGTTAAGTTGTTGCTCCTCAGTGGGAATGACTGAGTTCGTGTGAGCGATGGTGGGTGGGCTCCTCAGTACGTCTCCAAGGGGATAGTAGTGTGTTTTGGGAGTCCATAGCTTATATGTCGAGTTGGCAACACAGAGGGAGAAAGGGCTCATTTCTTAGAGAGGGCCTATTCGTTTACTCCCAAATATTTATTAGGTACCTAATATTTGCCAGGGACTATTGTAGGTATTGAGGATACAGCAATAAATGAGATAGGCAAAGAGTTTTCTTTCATGAAGTGTATGTCAACAGAGGATGATGCATATATAATTTATGCATATGTATATAAATATCTATCATGTTGGTGCTTTATATATCTATTTATGTTTGTATATGTTTGTATAGTAACATGTGGTTGCTCTGAAAAAGTGTCAAGAATAGTAGAGGGATGATATATAGGGGTGGAGCTGTTTGAGATAGAGTGGATAAGAAAACAGTCTTTGTTTTTGAAGTGCTGGGTATCAAATCCAGGGCATTGCCTGCACCAAGACAAGTGGTCTACTGTTGAGCCAAACTCTGGCCCCTAAGTACGCTATTTGGGTGACATTTGAGGCAAGTGTGGTACCACTGAGCTAAACACCAGGCCTAAGTTTTTAATTTTTAGCGGGTCGGGGAAGAATTGAACTTACAACCTTGTACTTGCAAGGCAGGTACAGCACCACTGAGCTAATCTGTGGCCCTGGATGACATCTGAGCACACTTGAATGAAGAACCTTCTAGGCCAAGTGAAGGGCTGGTCAAAGCCCCACAAGGAGGAAGTGTGCCGGGCACTTAGAGGAGCAGGGAGGAGGTCTGTGTAGCTGGAGTAGATTAAGTGCTGCGGGTAATCGGTGTGGTCTGACTGGGAGCTGGGCCAGTCTGTGCTAAGATATCTGAGCATCAAGGCAAAGTGTCTGGTTTTATCTCCGTGAGTTGGAAGCTGTGGAGGGTTCTGAGCAGAGGGCTGAGAAGATGCCTTTTGTTGGGTGGGCAGTCTGGCTGCCACGCGGAGACTAGGAGCTCCTTGTCATTGCTGCCTCTGGTAGGGTGTAGCAGGGTAGTTGGTGACCACTGGTGGGGCCGGTTGGTGGATTAGATGTGTGTTCTGAGACAGGAAAGACTGGCATAGGGCATGCTCAGAGGGGACATTGGATGTTGGTCACAGAGACACTGATTAAGATAAGGAAACAGAGACAGGATTCTGCAAGCCACGGATGTAGAGGTGATATCTAAAGCCAGATAGTTGAACCCAAGAAGACAAAGGCCTAAGGTCTGGGTCTGTCAGTGTCTGGAGAATTCAGGACAGTGTCACACCCCCAACTCAAGGAGATGAGGTCCCTGTGACCAGAATTCATGGAGTGAGGGGTTAACTTTTTGTTTTCTATTCATATATATACCTGTGTGTGGTTTAAAAAATATGATTAAGGATATATTAACTCAAAAATGAACTTATATGTGTTAAAGTGCAAAAAAAATTGTTTGAATGTGGAATTTAGAGGAAAATAGAAAAAAAATCAGACTAAATGACAGAATTAAACACCTATATTTTAATTTTTAATTATTAGTGTATTATGTTAAAAACACTTTTTTTGGGGGGTGGGTTTTGAGACAGGGTCTCGCTTTGTAGTTCAGGCTGGCCCTGAGCTCAGCCTCCAACTCACATCACAGCAATCCTCCTGCCTCTGCCTCCCGAGTGCTGGGATTACAGGCGTGAGCCACCACGCCCGGCACTGTGGTATGTGGTACTGGTTGCTGCTGGGGTGAGTCTCCACTCCCGCTATGGTATGTGGTTACCGGGGAATCGAACCCTGGTCCTTGCACTTGCAAGACAGGTGCCGCAACCACTGAGCTAAATCCCTGGCTCATTAAAAACACTTTTGATGCTAATGTTTCTACAGTTGCAAAGAATGTTGCCAGACTAAAGGAATACTACCTACCAAAGAAGGCCGGATGCGCTCAAGTCACAGTCTCCTGTTTTAGTGACAGGGTAAGGTGCGGGCAGGTGTGGTGGTGGCCCAGATCCCGACTCTGCACTCTCACCTTGTGACTTCTGGGAAAAAAGATGCAAACTGTCTGATCTGACTCAGTGTTCCTGGTATTTTGTTTTTGTGTATTCACTTGGTAGCTTTAAAGTGACAGTGAGCTTTGTACTTGTTTGAGGGGAAAAAATTGTTTTGGGAGAAAATTAGATGAACATTAAAAGGAGTTTGAAGATGCAAGAAAAGTGGAAATAGAGGACATTTTCTGTACTACAAACCTGTACTAATAAAGAAAAATGACTTGAAAAAATCAAAATTCAAAGTACCGAGGACCCTTGACTTATGGTTCCCCAGGGCTGAGAGTGACCCTTGTTCCGAGGGGCTGGTTGTAGCTCAAGTTGGTTGTAAGTCAGTACAACTGAGATCTGAATGTTTACCTGATTCTATGCTATAATAACAAGAAGCAGATGAATCTTCCTTTAACCTAATTAGCACAGCATGTTTGTGTGGGGTAGGCTGGTTGCAAATTAAGGGTCCGCTGTACCCTGAATTCTGTAGAAAGTACAGATCTCTGTGCAGCCATCTGAGGAACTTGAAACTGGAGAACGAAGTGGGGCTGACTCTATAGATACCTCTGTTTGAACAGCAGAGCCAGAATAGTTTGTATCTCTGGCTCTGTACAAGACTGTCGTCAAACGCCATTTCAGCTCTGAAAGTTTCCTGCGTTCATTTTGGGAAGGGACAGCAATCGACCAACTGGGCTTCTTGCATGGGCTGCTTGGGTGCGAGGAGCTGAATCTGTTTGTGACTGTCAGGCTTTGTTTTAGAGCAACTGCTGAGGAGGCAAGAAAGCGTCAGAAAGATAATATGTCATGTTTCAGCTTTCCGAGGCATTGCTGTTTCAATTATTATTATGTTTTAAATTTTAGATCTTCAACTCTGTAAAGGCTGTCCTTGATCTTTCTGTTTTTCGAAGTCACATTGTACTAGAAAGCCTGGTGATGGACCTGAAAAAGAAAATCCCCAAGTTAAGCTTCAGTCCTTTGGAACCCAGTGGAACAATCTCCGTGGAAGGACCGTTTTTGTCTATCAAGAGGCTCAACAAGTCTTTGCTGTCAAAAGCAAGTTCTCTGTTGGAAAAAAATCCATATGTTTTCAGTGAGAGGAGAAAGTGGAGTAGACAGAATTCTGAAAGAAGTCTGCAGAGAAGTTTTAACTCGGTGGAGACTCTGAGGACCTCAGTTCTTGAGACCTCTAGGCAGGGAGAAATGCTTGTGCTCGACACAGATGTTTTCCTTTACCTGAAACAGAAGTGTGAAGTTTATGAAAACATACTGAAGCGATTCCATGTTGTAAGTCAGGAGAGGGTGGAAGGTGAAGTCACCACTGTTTATCTGGAAAATGCTCAAGTCGGTTTTCAGCCAAGCAATGTACAGCATGTGAAAAAACTCATCGAGGAATGGTCCCAGGATCTTTCCTTGGGGCTCAGAAAAGAGTCTTTTATTTTTGGAGGAAAGAAAAATAGCACAGAAACAAATATTAAATGGGCATGTGAACAATTAAGTTCAAGATACAGTGAGGTTCTGATTAATTTTTATAGGACACACGCTGACATCATAGGATCCTCTTCTGACACATATCAGTTTAAAAATGAGCTAATGAAATTAATAGGGCAAAAGGTTAGTTAGTCAAGTCTCAGTCATAGTAATGATAGTAGTTGCTTTCTCTTATTGAGTAGTGACTGAACCATGTGTAATGCAAGGTTGATGGACATTATCTTGTTTCATTCTTGTTGACTATCTCTCATTGTGAGGGTGACTATGTTGTAGAGGAAGAAATTAGGATTTAGAGAAGTTAAAACTCTTGTCCAAAGTTACTCATCTGACAAGGGTTAGGGCTGTAATAACTACAAAGATAGTATGTAAATAAAATTTTGGAAAATAACTCACTAAGAAGGGAGAAAATCTCATTTTCTGCACAACTCCAAATTATTAGAAAAAGTAGTCTTCACTTCAATATGTAAGCATTTTGGATGATTATATTATGCCACTGATAATTTCATAACGTTTATACAATTTGTATTCTATATAGAATTAAGTTGTTGGCAAAAGTCACTTGTGAAACTACTAAAAAAATATTTCTAGTGCATATAATGATCACTTGGCTAAATTCCATTGCATCTGGCCTGTTGGATATGTAAAGCTTTTTTTTTTTTTTTTTTTTTTGAGATAGATCTCATTTTGTAGTTCAGACTGGCCCTGAATTCACTGTGTAGCCCAGGCTTTCCTCAAACTCACAGCAATCTTCCCTCCTCTGCTTCCTGAGTGCTGGAATTACAGCGTGAGCCAACACGCCTTGTACTGAACTATGTGGTGCTGGGGATTGAACTCTTGGGGCCAGGCAGACTGGAACCACTGAGCTAAGTCCCTGGCCCTGTGAAGCATGTTTGATGGTACTTATTTAACCTATGTGCTTATTACCATCTTAGTTTTTCTGTTACAATTTGAGTACTATTAAAGAAATCTAGAGTTACTATTCCAGATGTTCTTTCTTTTATGATAAAGTTACATCCAGATAGGTTTTCTAAACTGAAAATATGTAAATTAAAAGTGCCTTTAGTGCCTGCAACCTACTGGATATCCTAGGTTAGCAACACAGCCCACCTTAAAATATGGGCTGTTTATTCCTTTTTTTTGAGACAAGGTCTCGTTTTGTAGTTTAGGCTGGCCCTGAGCTTACTGCGTAGCCCAGGTGAGCCTGTAACTCACAGCAGTCCTCCTTCCTCTGCCTCCTGAGTACTGGGATTACAAATGTGAGCCACCATGTCCCTTTGTGGTATGTGGAACTGATTGCTAGTGAGTGTGAGTCACCACACCTGACATTGTTGTATGTGGTTACTTGCACCCCTGACCTGGGCTGTTCATTCTCGTGGTCACTCAGACAGCACATTCCTAACCTGAGTGAAGATCAAAATCCCAAATTTAAAGTATAGTTGTATAATTGTATATTGCTTTTGTGCTATTACAAAGTCAGAAATTCAGGCAGGTGATATAGCTCAGTGTCGCTATGTCTGCCTCACAAGCACAAGGTTCTGAGTTTGGTCCTTGATACTGGAAAAAAATAAACTCAAAAATTGATAGAAAAATTGAATTATGTGTTGAATAATAGTCAATCCAGTGACCATCTGTATTCTTAACATTGATGCATTTATTCAAATGTTTTTACTGTAACAGTCCAATTATAAAATAAATAAAATAGAAAAAAAGCACAATTTATTTCAAAATACATGTCTGCCTGAGATTTAACTTTAGATTAAACTGATTTTAAGTGTTTGAGGCACTATCGGGATCTCCCTAGTTTAATAAATGCTAAAATGCTACTACTTATTCTGCCTGTTTACAGAAAATGTTGGTTCTCTTGTTATAATTATGAAAACTTTTGAAAGAGCTATCTCAAAATAAACAAACATGGTTATCATCATCTGAACTATTTGTGTCAATAGAAAGGTATGTGACATACCTGTCTGTATGCTTTAGTTTTCCTAGCCACCTGAGACTAAAATATGTAAAAAATTTCTGTTTCCATTTCCTTAAATAATGTATTACTGACACCAAATACACAAGTAGCAAAAGCAAAAATGGACCAATGGGTTTATTATATCAAACTTAAACACTGGTACATCTAAGAATATGATGAGCAGCATCAAAAAAGAGCTGTTTGATTCACTCTGGCTGCTATTACAGGAGGCACACTGGGCCACTTACACAGGAGACATGTATTCATCACAATTCTGGAGGCTGGAAGTCTTGAGACGTGGGTTCATCCAGGGTGGGGTCGTGGTGAGGGTTTCTCCCAGAGGAGACACAAGAAAGGAAAGGAGAAGAGAAACTCTCTTCTGCTGCTGAGTCTTAGAAGGGAACTAACCTTATCATAAAGGCTCTTTGCTACTGACTAGTTACCTCCCCAGGGCCCCACCTTCAAACACCATCACACTGGGGATTAGAATTTCAGTGTATGAATTGTCAAGACATTGCCTGAGACATTCATTTCATCCCAGCAGCACCAAACATCATCTCTAATAAGGTCCAACATCTAAAATTTCATCTAAATCACATAGGAGTGAGCCTCGGGTACCATTCAGTCTGGTAAAATTCCTGTTTTCAAAGGAAAGAAAAGAAGAGAAGGAAGAGCCAAGCAGGTTCAAACTTGGCAAGGCAAACTGCCTGAGATCTTAAAGCTAGAAAATAACTTCCAGCTTATTCCTCTGTGCTTGAGGCCCCTGGGGTACCATGTACAAGTCTTCACCAAGCGTCAGACCTGCCGGTGACTTGATCTTGGGATTCCAGCTTCCAGAACGGTCAGCAACACTTTGCTGCGTATTTGCCATCTGGTTTGGTGTTTGTTAAAGCATTTTGCACAGGCTAAAACAGAGGCAGGGAACAGGATGATACAGCTGCAAATCAAGGATGCAAAGGCTTCTGGGAGCCACCAGGCGTTGGAAGAGCCCAGGAAGGAGGTGATATTTTGGACTATGGTTTCCATAACTGTGAGAAAATAAATTTCTGTTGTTTTAAACCACCAAGTTTATGATAGTTTATGTGACAGGCCTGGGAAATGAATAAAGCTTTCTTTCAATATATCCCTGAAGGCCTCCACCCTCACAGATGGTTTTGGGTGTGACCCTCTATTGGACTCTCCCGAGTCTCCTGCTTCTTGAGGGTGGGGATTTTACTTTTTTGTCTTATTCGTTCCTAGTTCATAACAGAGCATGTGGCATATAGTTGACATCCACAAATACTTTTGAATTACATGAACCATTTTTATAATTTAATACGGGGCCTCGTACTTGATAAGCATCTAACAAATGTGCATTCATTGGTCCAGGAATTTTGTCTTTTTTGTGCTCTCTAGTCTTTCCCCTTGTCGTCATAATAATATAGGTATTAGTTTCTTACTCCCTTATTGAAATGGATCTGCATTTCCTACTGCATTATTTCTCCTGTATAGGAAATTCTGTTGAGACTGTATCTTTTTCTCATTGAGCAGGTTGGCCAGTAATTGTTCTTGGTGGAAGAATAGAAATCATCTTCTTTGGACTTGTTTTGAGTGGTTCTCTCCATTTGCTGGCCTCTTGGCTAGGTTTCACCATGAGACAAAAATACCTTGTAGTTTAATTTGATAATTGTGAAGATTTTCTGGGTTTGTCTCCTGTGGTCTTTAGTGATTGCCAGTTGTAAGAGGCCATTCAGGGATTCAAAGAATCTATAAACTATCAGTCCATTAGTGCTTCATATATTAAAATGTTTTATTCAACAGGAAATAATATCCATATGAATAAGTATGTTAGGACTGACCTGCAGTTAATATATTTTCAGCCATACTGACAAAAGCAGTAGGAGCAGAATATATTTCCATTTGACTTTTCAATGAAATTCAACCTAGTAGGAGATAGACCTAATTTATTTTATGGACTTAGATGCTATAAAAATATTAAAGAACAGAGACTTCCAGAGGCAGATAAGAATTATATACTATATAATGTTTCCCTAAATTATTTTTTGAGCTATCTGTTTAAGATAACCAGAATTTCATGAGAAGAATAAAAGGTAAAATATGAGAAAGTAATATTTTCCACGTGTGTGTCTTATGTTTGCAGGTTGTGAGGAGTAGAATGACTTGCTTCTGAGGATGATAGTTATTTACTAAAAGTGGTTTTCTTCTTCCTTCTGCTGTGGGCTGCCTCTTCTTTCTTTTTGTTTTTTTGCTGTCCTGAGGGTTGAACTCATGACCTTGTGCTTGCAAGGCAGGCACATTGCCCCTGAGCTAAATCCCCAGCCCAAACTGCCTCTTCTGAAGAGTGAAAATACCGCATTTTCTTCTCTCATTCCACAAACTGCCCAGTTTTATATTGTCTTACCAGGCTGACCCCTTGTATTTGCTTCTTCTTTCTTGTCTTCTGTGACACTGAGGAGTGCCTCCTTGGGTGACCGCACTGTCCTCCCTGGGTTCCTGCCTCCACTTTGCCGCTCCCACTCACTTAATTCACCTTGAGCTATCAGACGCTGGTGTTAATTCTCCTACCCTGAAAGTTCATGACAACATTTATTTTTATACTTTCTGAAAGGTGTAGTTTACTCTGTAGCACTGGTAGAAGTTCAAGGAGCCTCCCTGAGGAGTAGGTAGGGACCCTGGACTAGACAGGATCTTGACTTTCTTCACGGTAAAAAAACTGGGTGCATCAGTGAGAGGCCTAGGCAGGTCACTGGAGGGGCTGAAGGAGAAACAAGTCTGACAAAAACCTGACTGGCCCAGTAAAGAAGTGAGGGCTTTTTTTTTTAGGTTTTTTGAGACAGGGTCTCACTTTGTGGTTCAGGCTGGCCCTGAGCTCAGCCTCCAACTCACATCACAGCAATCCTCCTGCCTCTGCCTCCTGAATGCTGGGATTACAGGCGTGAGCCACCACGCCCGGCATGTGGTATGTGGTACTGGTTGCTGCTGGGTATGAGTCTCCACGCCCAGTATTGTATGTGGTTACCGGGGAATCGAACCTGGGCCCTTGCACTTGCAAGACAGGCACCGGAACCACTGAACTATATTCCCGGCCCGAGGGCTTTTTTTTTTTTTTTTTTGAGACAGGGTCTCACTTTTGTGATTCAGGCTGGCCCTTGAGCTCAGCCTCAAACTCACATCACAGCAGTCCTCCTGCGTCTTGCCTCCTGAGTGCTGGGATTACAGGCGTGAGCCACCATGCCCGGCACTGTGGTATGTGGTACCTGGGAGACTCTACGTTCAGTATTGTATGTGGTTACCGGGGATCGAACCCACCACTTGCAAGGCAGGTGCTGGAACCACGGAGCTAAATCCCCTGCCCAATGAGAACAATTTTTAAGGATTGCTGAGGTGGGTTGGGGTCTGGCTGATCATTGCCTCAGGTCCGGTTTTTTGTAGGGTGGCTCTGGGGAGTCCCTAGAAGGTGACCTCTACTTAGGGCTGTCTCAGTTTTGTGGGAATCTAAGATGATGATGGATTTAGGGCAATGACCGGAGACTTCATAGGCAACCATTTGTAGTCAGATGCCCTTGTAAATTTTTATCTCAATGTACTCAGTCTTGAGGGGGTGAGATATGTTAGGTAAATTTAAGACCAATAAATCTGACATTACTATTTTTTTGGAGTTGGTGCGAGACAGGGTCTTGCTTTGTAGTTCAGGCTCGCTCCAAACTCACTATGTAGCCCAGGTCAGTCTCCAATTTAAAAAAATCTTCCTGCCTCTGCCTCCCGAGTGGTGGGATTAAAAGTGTTGCCGGGCGCGGTGGCTCACGCCTGTAATCCCAGCACTCGGGAGGCAGAGTCAGGAGGATTGCTGTGATGAGTTTGAGGCTGAGCTCAAGGCCAGCCTGAACCACAAAGCGAGACCCTGTCTCAAAAAACCTAAAAAAAAAAAAAAAAGTGTGAAGCACCATGCCTGCCATTGTGGTATGTGGTTACCAGGAATCAAATTTGGGACCTTGTGCATGCCAGGCAGATGCCAGAACCACTGAGCTAAATTCCTGCCTCCTTATATTACTATTTTTAAGACAGAAACTCCTTAACATGCAGAACTGAACAGATGCATGACCCAAAAGATTTAAGATTAACATAGAACATAGATAAAAAATGACATAAAAGATTGATCTTTTTCCTGCTCTTAATTGCCTATTGACATATCTAGGTCCAAGTTAAGATAACTGTTTTCAGCAAAACCAACTATATTGATCATTTCCAGTTGTTAAGAACAAAATCCCTGACACCTACAATTTAAGGAGTAGAGGTGTTTTTGGCCAAAAAAAAAGAGGAAGAAGCTGGGGTTAAGAATACACCTGCACCCTGCTATGACCAACCTTTTCTGACCAGCAAAGGAAGAAAACTTGCTGAACTGGTACACCTTTGTTTAGAAACTGAGGTTTGATACACAAAATGAAACTGAACATGCCGGAAATAAGGAGAGTTTTCATTATCTGTCTGTCTGTCTGTCTGTCTATCTATCTATCTATCTATCTATAAAACAAGAGCAATTTGAGAATATAATTACCACTGCAGAAAAACAGCACGGTTACGTTACCAGATGGGTTACAGCAAGGAGGGTCTAGCTTGTCCTCACTCTAGCAAAGAGCACCACTGATATGTTGCAACCACGGGTAAAAAACAGCATGAAGGGCCTCAGCTCGCCATCAGAGTAGGGTTCCGTTTGGCACTCTCGCCTGATGTCCTTTGCCTTCTTTTATTGAACCTCCAGAAATCGGCAGGCTGTTCCTTGTCACTTCCAGATTCTTTGGAGAGGGGACCAGTCCCTGCAAAAGTCTGTGACTGTTTTGCATATATATAGTCAGAGGGGGAGGGGTCATGCGCCCTGCTTAGCATACATATTCAAGGACACCTGGGTACTTTCTATTGTGTCTTGCTCACCAAACACTTCCTTTCCCAAGTTTGCCTGGGGCTACAATTTCTCCAATACAGTAACCTTTCCGCCTTCTAATAACACACTTATCACGAGCTCAGTGAATCTATCCAGTGATGAGTATGACACCCCCCAATCCAGTCACCTTCCAAAAGTCTGAGCATGTGAGACTTGGAACATTTTAGATCTAAACATTTTGAAAGTTGCTTTTTTTTTTTTTTTAACTTAGCATGATGGTCTTGAGTTCGGCTTACCTGCAAATGACATAATTTCATTTTTATTTATGCTTGAATTATATTCTTTTGTATTTGTATATCACATTTAAAAATTGCTTTTCTTGGTGGTGCCTGAGTTTTTTCCAGAGTTTAGTTATTGTGAGTTGCGCCACTATGAACATGGTATGATGTGTTACTATAGTGTGTTGTATTTAATTCTTGGAGAGTATAGCAGGGAGAGGTACAATGGATAATTTCTATGTCTAGTTTTAGTTATTTTCCGAGGCACGTTTATACTAATTTCAATGGTGGCTATATGTACATTTTCAACAACCTTGTTGTAGTAGGGTTCCCTTTCCCTTTGCATTCTCACTAGCATTCACTGCTTATTTATTTATTTATTTATTTATTTTTTGAGACAGGCTCTTGCTTTGTAGTTCAGGCTGGCCCTGTGCTCAACCTCAAATTCACATCAGTCTTCCTGCCTCTGCCTTCTGAGCTGGTGTTATAGGCGTGATAACATATTTTAATTCCTTTTTTTTTTTTACCGTTCTCCTCTCTTCTCTTCAGCCTTTACTCCTCTCCCTATTTACAAAAGCTTTGTCAGCAAGTTTTCAGTCTACAGATTTCTTTTTTGTGTTAAATGTTTTTTTTGTTTGCAGTATATTGTTGGATCTTGTTTCTTGATCCATTAAGAGGGCAAGGAAAGGGAAAAAATGAGAAAAAAGCTTTGCTTCCATCATTTTTTCCTCCATTTTCCTTCCTTCCCTCCTCCTCCTGTTCCTCTGATCCTCTTCCCATTAGAACATTCCCTAACATCTGTCCTCCATTATGCTCCTTACTTATTCTGAGTTTTTTACACAGGAGAAACAATGTGGTATTTGAAATTCTGTATCTGATTTATTTCACTTAATATGGTTTCAGGGCCAATCCATTTTCCTACAAATAACTCAAGTTTCTTCCTTTTTTTCCTCCTCGTTTTCTTTCCTTTTTTGGTACTGGATATCGACCTTGGGACCTTGCATTTACAAGGCAGTTGCTAGAACTACTGAACTGTCTCGGGCCCAAGTTTATTCTTCTTTATGGTAACATAGTACACCATCATACATAAGTACCACATTTTATTTATCCATTCATCTTTTGATGGGCATATGGGCTGTTTCCAAGATTTAACTGTTATAAATTGTGCTGTTATACGCATGGGTTATACACCATGGCAGTGTAGTATGATGTCAACTCTTTCAGGAAGATATCTAGAAAATGAATGGCTGGGTCAAACAGAACCTCTAATTTTAGTTTTTTTGAGGAATATCCATCCTATTTCCATAGCAGCTGCACCAGTTTACACTCCCACCTGCAATGCAGAAGGACTCTTCCCCACAGCCTTACTAGCATTTGTTATTGGTTGGTTTCTCAGTAGTCATTCTTTCCAGAGAGAGATAGAATCTCAATGTTGTTTTAATTTGCATTTCTTAAAAGACTAATGATGCTGCATTTTTCATATATTAATTGGCTGTTTGTGTTTCTTCATCTGTTATTTGTCTATTCCTTTCAGATGCCCATTTTTGGATTGGGTCTTTGATTTTGGGAGAGGCCGTTTTTTATTTTTTTTTCCCCTGAGTTCTTTATTTATGCTGGATGTTAGTCCTTTGTTAAGGAGTAGCTCATAATTTTTTTTTTTTTTCTTTGAGACACGGTCTCGCGTTGAAGGTCAATCAGGCCCTGAGCTCATGTAGCCCAGGTGAGCCTTGAACTCAGAGCAAGCCTCCTGCTTCTGTCTCCTGAGTGCTAGAATTACAGACATGAACCACCACACCTGGCACTGTGGTATGTGGTACTGATTGCTGATGGATGTGAGTCACCACACTGACATTGTTGTATATGGTTACCAGGGATTGAAACGAGGACCTTCTGCTTGCAAGGCAGGTGCTGGAACCACTGAGCTAAATCCCTAGCCTGTACTTCATTGTTGTTTAGTTGTAGAGGCTGTTTAATTTATTCTTTAATTTCATTTCTGAACCACTGGTTATTCAGGAATGTGTGATTTAATTTCCATGTCTTATATGGTTTCTTTTGCCATTAATTTTAAATTTCATTAATCTGATAATATGCATAGGATAATTTCAGGTCCTTTGCATTTTCTTTTTTCTTTTTTTTTTTTTTTGAGACAGGGTCTCGCTTTGTGGTTCAGGCTGGCCCTGAGCTCAGCCTCTAGCTCACATCACAGCAATCCTTCTGCCTGTGCCTCCTGAGTGCTGGGATCACAGGCGTGAGCCACCACGCCCGGCACTGTGGTATGTGGTACTGGTTGCTGCTGGGCGTGAGTCTCCACGCCCAGTATGGTATGTGGTTACCGGGGAATTGAACCCAGGCCCTTGCGCTTGCAAGACCACTGAGCTAACTCCCCGGCCCCTCCTTTGCATTTTCTTAGGTATGTTCTATGAGCTAGCATATGGTCTGTTTTGAAGAAAGTTCCATCTGCTGCTGGGAAGAATGTATATTCTGTTGTTTGGCAGACTACTCTGTAGATATCTGTTAAGTCCATTTATTCAGAGATTTAGTTCAGCTCTGATATTTCTTTGTTGATTTTCTGTCTAGTTGATCTATGACAGTGAGGTATTGAGGTCCCTCATTACAATTGATGCACTAGCATCTGTCTTATATAGTTGGGTGCACCTGAATTTGGTGCTTATATATTTATGATTTTTATCAACCCTTCCTGGATTGTTTCCTTCGCAAGAATGTAGTGACTTGCTTTGTCTTTTCTGAACAGTCTTGGCTTGAAATGCAGTTTGTTTGCAAATAGAATGAATACTCCTGCTTTTTTCTGTTGCATATATTGTTTTCTATCCTTTGATTTTCACTCTGCAGATTTCTTTTTTGTATTAAATGTTTTTCTTGTTAGCAGTATATTGTTGGATCTTGTTTTTTTGTGTTTTTTTTTTTTGACAGGGTCTCACTTTGTAGTTCAGGCTGGCCCTGAGCTCAGCCTCCAACTCACATCACAGCAATCCTCCTGCCTCTGCCTCCTGAGTGCTGGGATTACAGGTGTAAGCCATCATGCTAGGCACTGTGGTATGTGGTACTGATTGCTGCTGCGAGTGAGTCTCCACACCCAGTATTATATGTGGTTACCTGGAATTGAACCTGGGCCCTTGTGCTTGCATGACAGGCGCCGGAACCACTGAGCTAAACCCCTGGCTCTGGATCTTGTTTCTTGATCCATTATTCATATCTATTTCTTTGTATTGTTGAGTTGAGACATTTACACTGATAGTTATAACTGATATGCATTTACTTATCCTTGTCATATTATTTTCCTGTTGTTTGTTTCATTTCTCTCTCTTGTGTATCATTGCTTGTTAGCTTGTTGGACTCATTCTTTTGGAATTCTTGGAGTTGTCTTTTTTTAGAATATCTGTCAGAACTTTTTGAAGTGCTGGGTTCGTGGTCATGAATTTCTTCAGGTGTTCTTTATCATGGAAGTAAGGGCCATCAATCTGAGTTGGAAATTCTCTTCTTTTAGGACTTGAAACAGTTTACTTCAAACTTCCCTTGATTTAAAGGTTCATGTTGAGAAGTCTGCTATAATTCTGCTGGATTTTCCTTTATAGGGTATTTGTCTTTTTTCTCCTAACAGTTTTTAATATTCTGTTTTTGTATTGAATTTCTGGAATCTTGACTGTTAGATTACTTGTTGTTGTTTTTCTTATCATGTCTATTTAAAGTTCTGTATACTTCACTTATCTGTATTTTAATTTCTTTTTCCATGCTTGAAAAGTTTTCTGCTATTATTTCCATGAAGAAATTTTTTTAATGCCCTTTGTGCTATCTTCTGATTCTTCATTGATTCAGATTTATCTTTTATTAGTCTTCTTTGCATCATCTAGCAGCAGCTGGACTGATTTTTCATGGTCCTTTCCTGTTTTTGATTGGTTTTTCACTCGCTATTGCCAACACTGTCTTCTAGCTTTGGCATCCTGTCTTCACATTGGTTTACTCTGCTGTGTATACTTTTGGTAAAATTTTTAATTTCCTGGATATATATTACGTCTATTTTATGGAATCTGCTTCCTTTCTATGTTGAGTATTCATGCTTTCCAGATCTTTCCTGTGTGCCTCTCTTTTTAAAAATTGTATCTACTCTAGATTCACTAATTATTTCCTTCATTATTGTTGTTATCTCTTTAATTATCTCTGTTTTTTTTAAAGAGACTTACTGATCTCGTTTATTACTTCTGCTGTTGCCATTTCATAAAATTCAAATGAGAGGTTTTTGATTTGTTCCCCTTCAGTGCCTCCTTACTTTGCCTTGGATGAATTGGGAGTTATGGATTGCATCTTACGTTTTGTTTTCTTATTTTGTATATTTTTGTTTATTTATGTTTTTTTCTCATTGAGGCTTGTAAATTGCTTCTGTATGTAGCTTTTATACTAGTAGGAAGATTTCTTTAGGAAATGACTAGTTTTTATTGACGTCCTCTAGGTGTAGCTGGCTTTTGGTTTTTGAGTCTGTCCTAAGATCCTGTCTCTTCAGTTTATTAGGGATGAAGAGCTGCTACTTGTTTGGCCTGGCACTCAGTTGGCTGTTAGTGGATTGTAATGTTGTTTATGACTCCCCAGAAATCTAGGAATTTAGCATATAGGATAGGTCAGTTGGGCACATCAGTTCTGTGACCTTGGCTAAATTAGTACAGTCACTAATAACATTATCATCCAGCACAGACTAGAAAATTGCAGACTAATAACTATTAACTTGCCACTTTTAACCAGAGAATATTTATGATTATATGTGTTTCTCCCTGGAGGCCTCTGGAGTCACCTACCCTCCTGGTGTCTTTGTAGATTTGGTCCTCCTTTCACGCTCCAACATGGGACCTAGGGACAAAGTGCACACTGCCTTCTCCTTGTATTAGTTGAATTCTGTATCTTCATTTTCCCCATGGAGTCCAGTTTTCTCTTAAGATCCTTCCTGGATCCCAGGAATCCACCTCCCTTCTTCTTTTCTTCCCTGACTTGTTATTTTCCAGTGTCTGGATTCTGAATCTTGAGGAGGTTGCTTTGTTGCTGCTTACCATGCCATTATCTTTCTGGGCGTCTGAAAACTTCTGTTTTTATATATAAGTCTTTGATCTGTTGAGATTTGATTTTGGTTCAGAATGACAGAGAGGGCTCACATTTCAGTCTTCTGCCCATGGATATACAGTTTTCCTAGCATTGTTTGTTACAAAGGCTATCTTTTCTTCAGTGTGTGTTTTTGGTCCTTTTGTCAAGAATCACATAGCTGTAAGTGCAAGGGTTACTTCTGTATCTTGTGTTCCATTCCATTGTTCTATGTATCCTTTTTCGTGTCAGTGCCATGTTGCTTTTGTTACTATAGCTTTACTGCTAGCTTTGTTACTATTTCATAAATCAATTAATATAATATATCACATACAAGGATAAAAATATCAATAGATGCAGTTTTTTTCTTTTTTTTTTTTTGGCTTCTTCGACCCCATCAAATAACTTTATTCACACAAACGTCCCTTAATTTACAAAGCCTCAGTCATTCATACACATTAGGGGATCTACAGTGTTCAGGAACTTAAATATGTTATCATACCAACCCAAGTAAACCAAGTACAAAAAATAGTTATATGAAGTTGTTCACACGTAGGTCCTAGATTACCAGCTTCTGTGCAAAAAAGAGAAAATAAAGAAAAATAGGTTTATTAACTAGTATTTTAAACTAACTTTGTGCCTGGCTTAAAACCTCCCTCACACCCAAGACTGTCCCAGTGAATGTCAAGAAGTCAGTGAAATATCCTCCTCTGTTCCGATCGAAAGCCGCCTCTGGACCACAAGATTTGTTCCACATGCTCCTGAACATGCTCCCTTCTCCTGTGGCTCTCTGGAAAGACATGTATGGGGTCTCCTTAAAACCCCTACAACCCTGGCAGCCCTCGGGCAGCTATGCAGTGGGTTCATGGCTCCTCTTGGTCACTTTTTGGGAACCTATTTTCAGGCAAGAGCCCCCTGGGGCCGGGGAGTTAGCTCAGTGGTTCCGGCGCCTGTCTTGCAAGCGCAAGGACCCGGGTTCGATTCCCCGGTAACCACATAACAATACTGGGTGTTGAGACCCACACCCAGCAGCAACCAGTACCACATACCACAGTGCCGAGCGTGGTGGCTCACGCCTGTAATCCCAGCACTCGGGAGGCAGAGGCAGGAGGATTGTGATGTGAGTTTGAGGCTGAGCTCAGGGCCAGCCTGAACCACAAAGCGAGACCCTGTCTCAAAAAACCTAAAAAAAAAAAAAAAAAAAAAGAGCCCCCTGCCATCAAGCCAAGGCAGGGTAGGACAGGACCTGAAGGCCACTACAGCTCAGCATGGTAGGGGCAGAGGCAGGAGCCCTGGGGCTTCTGGGGCCCCAGAGAGCTGAGGAGAGAAGCACAGCTGTTCTGAGGTTGCCAGGCATCTCAGGAGGGAAAACATCTCAATAGATGCAGAAAAAACCTCCAAACCTCCAACAAAACCCCAAACTCCTTCATGATACAACCTTGATGAAAACAGGCCTGAGGATTTTACTACAAACTACTACAAGCCATAAATATGGCATAATTATAGCCAGAATCATACTGAAGGGGAAAAACTGAAAAGCATTTCCTCTAAAATCAGGAATGAAACAATGATGTCCATTCTCTCCACTCCTATTCATTATAGTACTCAAAATTTAACCAGAACAATCAGTTAAGAGAAAGAAAGTAAACTGGATGTGATGACTCACACCTATAATCCCAGCACTCAGGAGGCAGAGGCAGGAGAATTGCTGTGAGTTAAAGCCCAGCCTGGGCTCAGGGCCAGCCTGAATTACAAAGTGAGACCCTGTCTCAAAATAAAAGAAAGAAATTAAAGGGATATAAGGTAGAAAGGAAGAAGTCAAATTATACTTATTTGCAGATGATATGATTCTTTATAAAGAAGAACAAAAAGCTCCACTAGAATAGATTTCGATATGATAAACACATTCAGCCAAGGGTATGTTACAAAACCAACACACAAAAATCAATAGAATTCTTGTATAACAGTAATGAACACATTGGGAAAGAAATCAGGAAAAATGATTCCATTCCCAGCAGCTTTAAAAACAAATAAATGGAACTTAAATACCTAATCACAGAGGTGAAAGAGCTTTACAATGAAAACTACAGAATCCTAAAGAAAGAGATCAAAGAGGACATCAGAAAATGGAAAGACATCCTTTGCCTTGGATTATAAGAACTAATATTGTGAAAAAAGCAATAGTACCAAATGCAATCCCAAAAGTCAATGAAGTTCCCATTAAAACACCAGGATAATTTTTCATCAAACTAGGAAAAGGATTCTTAAAATTTGAATAAAATTGAAAAATCCCCAAGTAGCCAGAACAATCCTGAGCAAAAAGAGCAGTGCTGGGGGCATCACAATATCATATTTTAAGTGATATTTTCTTTTTTTTAAGCCAGGACAGGAGGCAATGGCATGTACTTAGGCTGTTAGCTGTGTGTGCTGGACCATGCTGTCCAATCAGAAAGTTGTTTGTGAGTTCTAGACTAGAATGGCAGGATTCACTGATGAGTGAAGAGTAAATCAATGTTGCCCACAGCCAAGTCAAGTTTGTGCTGGGCTGGACAGTGAGTTCAGGTTTACATAAAACTATATTGGATTTTGTTGTTTAACCTTAGCTTTTAGTGAAGAATTCAAAAGTGGCAAGGTTCTCCCTAAATTCACTATTTTCTTTTCTCAGCTGAAAAGACTACTAACATGTGCCTAAGACTTGAAAAGCTGTGTTACTGCTACCCTGAGAATTCCTATCCAAAGGACTTTATCTGGGAAGGAGAGGACCAAGGATCGAACTCACATGCTTTTGTGACACGTGTGTGCTGAAACCACTGAGCTAAATACCCAGCCCTATAAAGGACTTTGAATGTGTTCATCATTTTTTTTTTTTTTTTTTTAAAGACAGGGTCTTTGTAGTTCAGTCTGGCCCTGAGCTCACTGTGTAGCCCAGGTCAGCCTGGAACTCACAGCAATCCTCCTGCCTCTGCCTCCCAAGTGCTGGGATTGCAGGCATGAGCCACCACGCCCGGCACTGTGGCATGTGGTACTGATTGCTGGTGAGTGTGAGTCAGTATGCCTGGTATTGTTGTATGTGGTTACTGAGGATCGAAGCCAGGGTCTTTGCTCTTGCAAGGCAGGGATGGGAACCACTGAGCTAAATCCCCAGCCCTATTAATTATTATTTTATATATTAATTTAGTATGTGTAATGTTTTTTCTCTCCTCCTCTCACTATCTGGTAGTATGGCTTAGTGTGAAGGATTGTCGTAAGTCTTATGTATGATTTTACCTTTTCTTGTTTCTCTTCTGTTCTTTTTTATCCTATGTCACAAGAAAAACAACTGTAGGACAATTAATTGCTCTTAGAAAAAGCCTGTCTGTTCCTTTAAGTCTTCTCAAAAGTACTAATGACTGAATTAAAATAGTAGCAGTTTCAAATAAAAGGAGATATTAGAACAATAGAGATATCTTGTCAACAGCAGCAGTACACTACATAAATTGTGATATTACTTTGAGTGATAGAATATGACATCTGTGATGGAATGAGGAATCCAGTGAGGACCGAAGCATTTACCTTCTGACTCTGTGCTTGGCATTCAGTAAATTTCATCTTTTAATAAAAATAATCGCAGTTGAGTAGTGTCATGTATGGTGTACCCAGCCAGAAGCAGGATTAGTTTTTTGTTTCTAAATTGCCTTGAGAATCAGAGACAGTTGCAATTTGAAAGCTCTAGAGGGAGCCAGACATCTTTGTAAAGAATTCTTTGTTGTGCTAAAACACATCTCTTGCCCACATTTACACCAGTTGTAGTTTGTGATTGTAGTACTTGGCTAGAACCCACGGGTATGATTACACGTGCTTTAGAAATTTAACAATCACTGATTTTAGGGGGTGAACTGTTCCACATTATAAAGAGTTTAGGAGACCTATTATGTAAGTGCATCCACAGACCTTGTTTGGATCATGGTTCAAACAAATCAGCTTTAAAAGCATGTTTGTGAGACGATTAGGGAAATTTGATCAAGATCTATATATTGTGGAACTATTGTTTATTTTATTAGGTATGATAATAGTATCTTGGCAAGGTTAAAAATTCTTTATCTACTAAAGACACATATAGAAGATATTTTTGCATAAAATTTTATGATGTCAAAATGTATTTCATAGCAAAGAGTGTGTGTGTGTGTGTGTGTGTGTGTGTGTGTGTGTGTGCATGCGCACGTGCATATATGGAGTGGGGAGAGCAGGAGAGACAGGATTGGGAACATCTTGATAATTGCTGGAATAGCAGTTCAGTATTCTATTTGTCCTACTTTTCTGTCTAAACTTTTTAATTAAAAGTAAAAAAAGAGTAGAGATGCTACATTCCTACAATACATTTATAGTTAAATACATTGTTATTGATAACGGATGTGTGTTTATTTCTTAGGTTGTGAATGGGGTTGTGAAAGAAAATATTACCTTTTCCCAGACTTCCACTTAACTTTAATTTCCAGTTTGAGCTTCCATCCTGTTAGCTGTCACAGGGGAGCGTCATCCCCACTGCTTGCCAGGATACTTGCCAACTGAAAATGGCGAGAGGGTGGCCGTGAGTTGGAGGCTGGTCCTTAGCTGCCACCTCTTGAGTCAGACATCTGGTAGGACAGCCTTGACCTTCTCTTGGGTTAGTTTGTCCTTGCAGATGACATCCACATTGTCTGACAGTGGTACCCAAGGCCTCTCCAGATCTGACTGGTGTTTCCAAACCTCTTTTGGAGTAGGTGAAACTAGACATTTTGCTTTGGCTTCTTAGCTGTGACTGCTTAGCTATTTCTATTCTTCTAGACCAGTGATAAGGAACCTTTCAGAGACGAGTGCCCAAATTGGAACCCAAAACTGCTTATTTATCACACAGTGCCAGCACTGCAATTCAACCTGAATACTGATGAAACAATTCATAACTTAACTTGTTTGTCTTAAAAGAAAAAGAAATAACATGTGTGCCATAGGTTTGCCACCACTGTGTTGTCTTGTGTCTTTTGTGGAAGGTCCGAGAGAGCTTTGATGGGGCATTTCCAGCTCTGTTTATGGGCATAAATGCTTTCTACTTTTAAGTCTTTTAACAAATCTGCCTGTTATAGATCAGCTCTCAGAAGAGAGGTAGATCTTCAGGAAATATTGCAATGTCTACTTGCTCTTCTTGTATAATTTTTTGTAATGATTATTAGTGACATTAATATGCCAAAGTCATTCAGAGATCTGGATGCAGAGAAAGGTCATGGGTTCACAGGAATTATAAGGAACATTTTCTCTAGTGTATAAAGGAACTAAATCTTGTTCTATTACATAATTTGGAATGAAAACTTAGCATTTCCTTCTTTTTAAATTTTTTTTTTTTTTTGAGACAAGGTCTCACTTTGTAGTTCAGGCTGGCCCTGAACTTACTATGTAACACAGGCTAGCCTTGAACTTGTGGCAATCCTCCTGCCTCTGCCTCCCGAGTGCTGTGATTATAGGTGTGAGCCACCCATGCCCAGCCAACATTTCCTTCTTGTATAGAAGGAAAATAAGGACACAATAGTAGATGGTGGTTGAGAATGTTGGTGCTAAGCTTTGATAGGTCAGTGCTTTAATCCTGCTTTTCTGTCTTTAGTTTGAGTCACACACAAAATTATTAAAAATTTTTAAACTTCATAAAGAAGAAGAAGAACAACAACAACAACAAAACAAAATGCAGGCAGCATATAATTTTTCTTTTATCCAGAAACCTATATATAAGGACTTTTTGGGACTTCTGAGGGACAGATTTTTCCTTATTAATTTTTTTTTTAAGTTTTTTGAGACAAGGTCTCACTTTGTAGTTCAGGCTGGCCCTGGACTCATTTTGTAGCCCAGGTGAGCCTCGAACTCAAGGCGGTCCTCCTGCTTCTGCCTCTTGAGAGCTGGGATTACAGGCATGAGCCACCACACCCAGTATAGTAGTGTGTGGTTAGCAAGGATTAAACTTGGGACCTTGCACTTGATAGGCAAGCACTGGAACCACTAAACTCAATCTTTAGCCCTCCTTGTTTAATTTTTGAGTATATTTAATGTCTCCATTTCCAGAGATTTTAGCTAATCAGCCCATTGACTCCCTAGCCACTTTTCATATCTCTGTAGCATCTTTTTAAAAATTTAATATTAGTGAACATACAGATGTGGACTTAAAACCCAGCTTATTAAATATTTAAGAAGTAAAAAAAAAAAATTTAAACTTCAGTTTTCGTATTTATACTTTTTTTTTTTCCAGTTTCAGGGATTGAACTTGGGTCCTTGTGTTTCCAAGGTAGGCTTAGTACCACTTGAGCTAAAATCTCCAGTGCTAATTTTCTTATTTATAAAGCGTAGGCAGTAATGCTTACCATGCATTGTTTGAGGGAAAGATTGAACAAAAATGTGTATATAAAGTGCACAAAAAATATTTAGTACCTTGTATAAGACCTGTACATGACAATTCTTTCATTATTTAGATTAATAAAATAAGCAGGAAAAGACCATTGCACAATTTTTGCATCTGAGTGTTATTATTATTGAGTATTTCTCCCAAGGTGTCCAAAGTTATGAGCTCAGGTTGTAAAGGGCCACAGAGGAATTTGAGAGCAGCCCCAGGAATTGAAGCCACAACAACTCAGAAAAAAATTCTCTCTCTGGTGGTAACTACTCTGATGTGTATGGAGCCTAAATTCCCTTGATAGTTTCAAAAATCAGTGTTTAGCTTTCCTTCCCAGTGTGGCCCATCCTTTATGAACTGTCAGTAGAAAGGAAGCAGATGAAAGTAGAATTCCATGGGTATAATATCACCATGGCCTCATGAAACAGAGGAAAAAGAAACCCAAACAATTTATAGTGGACAGGCTTCCAGATGTTTATATCCAAGGCTTTAATGCTTGGGCTGAAAAGAAATCTGAACAAATGCCATGTCCTTCTCCTGCATTGTCAGAAAAAGCAATGTTGCTCTATTCAGTCTCTCTCCCACCCTGGATGGCTTTGGTATTCTGGGTAGGAAAGGAAGATAGATTGGTGGTGTGTTTTTCTGGGACTCCTTGACAGTGATTCTGTGCTGAACTGGCTTCTGATTCCTCTTTGCTTGTGGATGTTAGATTCCTACCTCTGGGTAGGCATGTCTAGCATTGTAATTAGCCTCATTCCAGAGGCAGTAGGGTGTTGGTACTGGGCAAAGCACCAAGTGTTTGCTTTGCGTAAGAAGTTTCAGCATGATCTCCACCCAGATGTGGTCTATTAATTAAACCTAGGAACTCAGACTATTACATTATAATGTTTTAGTACTTGAAGCAGGTCTTGTGAAGAAATATAACTCTTGGGCCGGGGAGTTAGCTCAGTGGTTCCGGGGCCTGTCTTGCAAGCGCAAGGACCCGGGTTCGAATCCCCGGTAACCACATAACAATACTGGGTGTGGAGACCCACACCCAGCAGCAACCAGTACCACATACCACAGTGCTGGGCGTGGTGGCTCATGCCTGTAATCCCAGCACTCGGGAGGCAGAGGCAGGAGGATTGTGATGTGAGTTTGAGGCTGAGCTCAGGGCCAGCCTGAACCACAAAAAAGTGAGACCCTGTCTCAAAAAACCTAAAAAAAAAAAAAAAGAAAAGAAAAGAAATATAACTCTTATTCAGAAAATAATTACTCTCACGCTACTATTTACATATGTCAGTGTATTTTTAGGTTTTTTGAGACAGGATCTCACTTTGTAGTTCAGGCTGGCCCTGAACTCACTACGTGGCCCAAGCAAGGCTCGAATACACAGCAATCCCCCTGCCTCTGCCTTCTGAGTGTTGGGAGGTGTGGGTCACCATATCTGGCATTGTGGTATGTGGTTACCAGGGATTGAACTCAGGACCTTGTGCTTGCCAGGCAGACACCAGAACCACTAAACTAAATCCCGGGCACCATATTGGCATTTTTTAAAAGTTTCTTTGGTGGGTATCTGGTATTAGTTTCTTCTTGCTCTTATAAACAGTATAATTACATTCGTTCATTTCCTCCATCACAACATCTTAAACATACTCATATCTACAAAATCACTTTTTCCACAAAAGATAATATACTTACGTACAGGTTTTCAAGGCCAGGGCTGGATATCATCATTTTCTTTTATCATAGCTTACCTATGGCTTCTAAAGATTTAGTTCCATCACACATGTAAAACACATTCGCCAAGTCCTATCTCCAAATGTCTCAAACCACTGCATTATTATTAATATTATTTTTTTTGGCGGTGGGGTTTGAGACAGAGTCTCGCTTT
This sequence comes from Petromus typicus, assembly GCA_004026965.1. NCBI lineage: Eukaryota > Metazoa > Chordata > Mammalia > Rodentia > Petromuridae > Petromus > Petromus typicus. The sequence continues at coordinate 74,132 of PVIR01002636.1, forward strand.
GTGATTCAGGCTGGCCCCGAGCTCAGCCTCCAACTCACATCACAGCAATCCTCCTGCCTCTGACTTCCGAGTGTTGGGATTACAGGCGTGAGCCACCACACCCGGCACTGTGGTATGTGGTACTGGTTGGTGCTGGGGTGAGTCTCCAGGCCCAGTATTGTTATGTGGTTACCGGGAATCGAACCCGGGCCCTTGCTCTTGCAAGACAGGCGCCAGAACCACTGAGCTATATCCCCGGCCCCAAACCACTGCATTATTAATTCAAGGTCAAGAAGCATGAATATGATTGAAATACATTATACAATCAAATTTCTTACGCCTCAAAAAACATGTGACACTGGAGGGGAATAGGGAAAAAAGAACAATGAGGTACATCTCAGATGGCAGCTCTTACCACAAAGGGAGACCTTCTGGGCCTGGTAGATTATTGATGATGCTAAGTGTGACAACAAGGGAGAGGCAGCACCATTGTCCAAGAAAACAACATTTGAGTCCTAATAATGGCAGTGGCCTATCATCAATAAGTACCTACTGACCAAAGTGGTTGTCTGCCCCTCTCTCCTCCCTCCAAGGTCCGTAAGAGAGTGCATGGTCCGACAGACGCCACTCAGCCTTGCACGCTTGGCTTCTGCTGGTCAAGGACAAGTTTGTGGAGCAGGAGGAGGGGACAGCGTATGTTAGGGGAAAGACTCAGGCCTCGCAGCTCTCCAGCTTGAGCCAGACTTTTCTCAGGGAACGAAATGGGAACAAAAAGCCAACAGGGTAAATGGAAAGATGTGAATGGAACTCTGGATTAACCAGTCTGTTACAATCAGAACATGCTTTCTTGGACCATGTTTGAGAATCAGAAAGGGGTTTTCTGCCATCATTCTCCATTAGTTAAGAATTCCAGCACTTTTTTTTTTTTTTGTATGAAGAGACTTGCTTTGAAATTGTACATTCTGAACGTTTTAGTCAAGCTGCAGCAGATTTGGAAATCTCCTGTGGGGGGGGGCAAATATAACATTTCCTTTTTTAAAATCCATTCTCTTTGCCTTTCAAACTGCAGGTTTTTTGTTTTAAGTGGGATGTGGGGAGGAAAATGATTAAATTATACTATATGCATGTACAAATCTGCCAAAATGAAATCCATTAATCTGTGTAACCAACGTGCACTAAAAAAGAAAAGTCCCAGATTTCATCAGGTATGAGTGAAGCTCAGAGCCAGCCCCTCCTGAGGCAAAATGTATCTACATCAATGAATCCGTGAAACTCAGGAAATACCCTACATACAACAGTGGGCGGGACAGGAATAAGGTGAGAAGATAGATGTTTCTGTTCAACAGGGGAAGAAAGTGTAAGGAATTGCTTTGAAATCCAGTTGAAATGTTGGATTTTGCCAAGCAACTTAAAATCCAGTTGAAATTCACCTGGGAAAACAGTGATAGGTTTCCAGATGTGTGGATATTCCTCTGTTTTGTAGTCTTGCCCTCTGAGCTTGAGACTGTTAGACTTTTCCTTTTTCATAAAGATGGCACGTGCTGCAAATGAGTAATTTCATTAGTTTGTTTCCTGTGTAGAATTTTGGAAGTCTGACAAGCTTTTTCCATTTTACCCTGTTGCCGTCCCTGTGTTAGCTTTTGGTTACTTTAAAGATCCCTGAGATAATCAGATTATAGAGATAGATGGTTTATTTTAGTTTATAGTTTTGGTGGCTTACGTCCAGAGTCAGTTGGCCTTGTTTTTTGGTCTTGATTAACTAGTACATCATGATGGGGGAATATGTGGTATTTCCTGTACTTCATGGAGGTTGGAAGTAAAGAGAGAGAGTAAGAGACCAGAGCCTTCTTCAGTGACAGACTTCTCATTAAGCTTTATCTTATCTTCCTTCTTAACAGTTCAAACACCCCTCAGTAGTGCTACCGGCAGTGCACTAAAGCTTTAGCAATGGGACTTGGGGGCACATTCCACACCTTAAACATCATAGTCCCTTTCAGTCCAAGGTGGCAGTGTTTTGGCTGCCTTTACACTCTCTCTCTCTCTCTCTTTTTTTGACAGAGTCTCACTTTGTAATGTAACCTTCTTGTCTCTCTCTCCCAAGTGCTGGGATTACAGGCGTGAGCCTCTATGCCTGGCCTTGTTGTATGTGCTTACTGTGGATCCAACCTGGGACTATGCACTTGCAAGGCAGGCGCTGTAACCACTGAGCTAAATCCCAGCCCCGCCCCTCCCTTTGTACTCTTAAGAACCCCCGGTCTCCAATGTATGTTATGGGCTATCCTCCATTAAACAAAAGGCTTCTTACAGTTATATCCTGACTTCTGTTGAGGTGCCCAAGGAGAATCCCTAATTCAGGTGAGTAATCTCTTCTGATAACCTTCTCAGTTCTTGAATGCTCTTTCAGTTCCTCTGAAGGAGCAGCAGAGAATTTTTCAGCCATACCTTCAGCTTTCTCTCTAGAGCATGATGTTAATGACAATTCCTAATTTGGCAGTCTGTTTGAAATCTGAATAGGTTGAACTCCCCAAATCACCAGGAGCTGCTTTCTTTCTTTCTTCTTTTTTTAATTAACAGTTCTTCTTTTCACCTCCTGCATTTTACTATAGGAAGGAAGAAACAGATCACTTGGGATTACACTATAATTGGTACCACCAATTATGGTAATTACACCAATTACATTCAGTGTAATTTGCTTGGAAATTTCCTTAACTTCATTCTCAAATTTATTGCTTGATTCACCTAAACTCTCTGGCCCGATGTGGAAAGGACCTTTTCCCCTGTAGTTTCCAAGTTCTCTGGGGCGCCTCATGGTAGTGCCTTTGATATAGGAGAGATATAACTCCCAACCTGCTAGATATCAGAAGTGCTGAGATTGTGTCCCCTAAAATCAAAGAATGTACTCCAAAGGATAAAGGTGGTTAAGAGTAGGAGAGGTTTTTGAAGATTAGGAATACTCTAGAGGGGAAGGAGGGGTCGCAGGTGGGTTGCCATCAACCCTTTGTCAGGGGTAATTTATCCAGCAGAGTTACAATGTGGGCACAATTTAGGTCAAACTGTGATCCGCCAGGAAGATTACAAGTAGAGCTGCTTAGAAATATTGATCCAGTAAAGAAGCAGGTCAAGTCATAAGGTCATACAGCTAGTGTCATTAATCTTGGCTTATCTGTGACTACTAAAACAGGAACATTTTGGGGAAAAGATGAGGCCAAGTGTTCTGGCCTCTAACCCAGATATGCGATGCATATCTGGATTTAGGAACCGTGTGGTATCAATTACAATATAATCTCAAGTTTCTATTCATCCTTTAGGGAAGTATGCTAGTCTGGCAGTTGAGACTTCATCTTGAGGGCTTGCCTCAAGATGTGGATGTACCTCTAGCCACAGCTTTGATGTATTTCACTTTTTTATTGTGAGATAAGGACATTTTATATAAATATGGTCACACCCAACACTGACAATTTGCATCAGTATATGACATGATTTGATTCCAATTTTTTCTATCCCCTACAACCCCCATCCCCTATATATAAGTTTTGTTTCCATTTTTTATCACCATCACAATTTTTTCTTTCCCTTCATTACTTACTCCTACCCCGTTTCCCTTTGAAGTTTACATTGTACAATATCTAACATACATTTTTGAACTTATTTACGAGAGAAAAGATACTGATGTATTCTCATCTTTTACACCCACTTTCTTGAACGCCTGTCCTTGTCTAATTGCCTATTAAATTCTGCCTAACTTAGTGCCTAGAATACTTGTAATATCCATATTTCCATAAATGTCTATATATCCATAAATCCATAAATGTCTTTTCATGACAATTGAAATATTCTAGAAGGTTGCACACATTTTTCTTTCTCTCATGGATTCCATTCCTTCTGAGTCCTCACTAGCAGAATTATTAGCATCCATATTTCTATTAATAGTTCTAGGTAATCTAGGCTTTTAAAAAGTGTTCCTCAAGATTCTTCCATTCTCTGTCCATTGCCTAATTCCAAGGCCACTTTTATATTTTTAGGCATGTTTTACAGTAGCACCACACTCAGGTGCCAAAATCTGTATTCATTTTGTATTACTCTTGTAACAAATGGCCAAAAATTCAGTGACAAAACAGCGTAAAATTACTGACTTTTAGTTTGGGAAATAAGAAGTATGAAAAGTATCTCTCATAAAGCCAAGATCAAGGAAGGCATCATCAGAGCTGTGCTTCTCCTGGCGGCTGTAGAAAGAGTTTACTCCTGGACTTCTCAGCTCCTGGTGGTTGCCTACTTCCATTGACTTGCCTCCTCTTCCAATAACCACATCTTTCTGATCTCTGCTTTTAACACCACATCTCCTTTTCTGATTTTGATTTTTCAGTCTCTTTTTAATGTTTTAAGAATCCTTATGATTGCATTGCTCCCACTTGTTAACACAGGCTAATCTTTTAAATTAATTTTAAAACTCTTAATCACATTTGTAAAATCTCTTTTACATTGACAGGCTCTGAGGATTATGTGGACATCTCTGGGAATTATTAATTTGCCTCTCTCAGCATCCCTTCTCAGGTTAGGTTCTTGAGAATCAGACATTCATACTGTTTGATGAAAGTCATTTCAAGCTGCAAAAATATACCAGGGACCCAAAGGAACAAAAGAAAAGAGTTGGACTGTGAGGCAGGCTTGATTAAATCTTGGCCAACTTGGGTCCAGCTATCAGAGTTGATGTGTGTTACCCCACAGTTGTCCACCTTCTTTTTTTTTTGAGACAGGGTCTTGCTTTGTAGTTCAGGCTGGCCCAGGGCTCAGCCTCCAACTCATATCACAGCAATCCTCCTGCCTCTGCCTCCCAAGTGCTGGGATTACAAGCATGAGCCACCACGCCTGGCACTGTGGTATGTGGTACTGGTTGCTGCTGGGCATGAGTCTTCACACCCAGTATTGTTATGTGGTTACCAGGGATCAAGCCCTGGTCCTTGCGCTTGCAAGACAGTCCCCGGAACCACTGAGATAACTCCCCAGCCCCTTCTTTTTTTTTTTACAGTATCAGGAATCAAACTTGGGCCTTTGTGCTTCCAAGATAGGCGGGTACCACTTGAGCTAAATCCCTGGCCCTTGTCTTCCTTTTATCCTCTCACCTTGCTTGATCACTGAGTTATAACCTGACTCTGTGTGTGTGTGTGTGTGTGTGTGTGTGTGTTTATATTTTCTATGTTCTGTTTATGGCTATTATCTAATATATCAAGTATATAGGTATTTGTAAACATGTCACATTTTATGTATGAGTTAATATCTTGCTAAAGTTTTGGGGTCAGCTATGAAAATTTGCTTCATCTTTTAGTTTTGTGAAACTGAAATTTTGAGTCCTTGTAGACTATAGTAGTAGAGAGTCTAAAGAGACAAATGAAGTCTTTTGTAATTTTAGATTCAAGTTTTTTAGGTCATGTTTCAAGTTTCTTGCATGATTACAGACTATGCATAATTTCTTCTCAGTACTATTTTCTAAAGCTCAAAAAACTCCTACAATTTCCTGAAGCATGTTCATATAAACAAGACTGCATATTCTAAATGTGTATGAACTTCTCGTTGGTTCTAATCAGGATTTTGAATTTACTGATAAGAAGTTAAGTTGAGAAGCTTGAGAAGCAGAATTTTCTCACTAAGTCATTAAAGCAATCCTTGAGAGAGAAAGTTGGTACAAATAACTGTATTTTCTACAGAATGAGCCTGTAATGATTCTATGTGAATAGATACTGTCTGCATTACCTAGGAGAAGCATCCCATTGTGACAAGCTTCTCTGAGTTCTGGATTTGCCCACATCTGCCCTGGATTAGTTTACTGATTTGGCTGTAACAATTGCTGCCAGTGTAGTGGCTTAAGACAACACATATATATTAATTACAGTACTGGAGATCACAAGTCCAAAATCTGTCTCATAGGGATGGAGTCTATCTGTCAGCCACCCTGGCACCTTCTAGACACTCTGGGGGAGAACATAGTGCTGGCTATTCCCAGCCTTGAGGCTGCTGGAGTTTCTTAGCCCATGGCCCCAGGCCACTCTGACCTCTGCTTCCTGCTCTCCTCTCATTCTCTGACCTTTTGCTTCGTTCTTACAAAAACTCCTGTGATTATACTGAATTTATCTGGGTGAGACAGAATAATCCGCCCAGTTCAAGATACCTAAGAAGCCACATTGGTGAAGTCCTTTTTTCTCTGTATAGTAGTGTATGTGTAGATTCCAGGAACAGGAAAATTGTTTTGGTCCGTTTTTGCATTGTTATGATAGTGATGTCACAGTCATCTATTTCATAATGAAATGACATTTATCCTCACAGTTCTGGAGACTGGAAAGTCGAAGATCAAGGTACTGGCAGATGGAGCCTGGTTTCTGTGCTTCTGAGATGACACCTCGAATGTTGCTTCCTCAGAGGCAAGAGCTCCATGTCCTCACGTGCAGAAGAGCAAAAGGGACCAAGCCCACCTGTAGCTCTTCTCTCAGTGGAATTAAGTCACAAATCCAAACACTTATCATCAGGCCTCAACTCTCAGCATTCTTATATTGCTGATTAAGTTTCCAACACATGAATTTTAGAGGGGAAATGATACTCATATCACTGTAGAGGTAGATTTGGTGGCCTATGACTCAACTTACCAATTATGCATTCATATTTTGCCTTCTAACTAAGTTGCATCTTACTAGATATTTTCAGTAGTTCCTCCTTCTTCCCACATCAGATCATATTCTTTTGAACCCCTTTTTCTTCCTCCGAATGTGGGGCCATTCCTTTTCCCTAACTCAGACCTTCCCTTCTTTCTTCATCCAACTTCTGTCATGGCAATTGGTCTTTACTAGGTCAAGTTAAAATTCTGGCCTTTGAAGAGATGCCAGTTTTTTCACCTGAAATATCTATTTTTCACTCCTTCCAAATCCTATTTATTTTCCAAAGTTCAAACTCAAATCTTTTTTTTTTTTTTTTAGGTTTTTGGAGACAAGGTCTCGCTTTGTGGTTCAGGCTGGCCCTGAGCTCAGCCTCAAATTCACATCACAATCCTCCTGCCTCTGCCTCCCGAGTGCTGGGATTACAGGCGTGAGCCACCACGCCCGGCACTGTGTTATGTGGTACTGGTTGCTGCTGGGTGTGGGTCTCCACACCCAGTATTGTTACGTGGTTACCGGGGAATCGAACCCGGGTCCTTGCGCTTGCGAGACAGGCGCCGGAACCACTGAGCTAACTCCTCGGCCCTCAAACTCAAATCTTACCTACTAATAGAGACTTGCCAAATAACTTTGCTCTTTTTATTTTCTCTCTCTGTGACATTTATAGTTTTTTTAATGCAATTTTTTTTTTTTTTAAGGTTTTTTGAGACAGGGTCTCGCTTTGTGGTTCAGGCTGGCCCTGAGCTCAGCCTCAAACTCACATCACAGCAATCCTCCTGGCTCTGCCTCCAAGTGCTGGGATGACAGGCGTGAGCCACCACGCCCGGCACTGGTATGTGGTACTGGTTGCCGCTGGGGTGAGTCTCCACACCCAGTATTGTTATGTGGTTACCGGGGATTGAACCCGGGTCCTTGCGCTTGCAAGACAGGCGCCGGAACCACTGAGCTATATCCCCGGCCCTTAATGCAATTTTTTTTGAGGTATCAAGGATTGAATGTGGGCCCTTGTGCTTCCAAGGTAGGTGTATGTGTTTCTGATTGCTGGTGGGCGTGAGTCTCCACGCTTGACATTGTTGTATGTGATTACTGGCATCGAATCTGGGCCCTTGCACTTGCAAGGCAGGTGCCAGAAACACTGAGCTAAATTCTTGGCCCTTTGCCTCTTTATTTTGACCATAGAGTTTGAAAAGGAGGAACAGTGTCCTACATTGTAGGATCATTTCTTTTGTATGTTGAGTCATCTGTGGTATGGTGTTAAGCATATGGTCATAGCAAGTAAAATATGCTTGCTGCCTCATTTGGAGTTCTGTCTTGGTAGGTCCATGCTTTTCAGAGACTTTCACTTCGAATACATAAAAATAGAGGCTAATTTAGTATCTGTTGAACAAACAATAGGAGATTTTTGTGTCAGTTTCATAATTCACTATAAAGCTATCTTCTCCTTTGAGCTCTGTGATATATGTCTATATTGAGAGTTTCTCATAAGGGTTCTATGGCTTTCTATTTGTGCTGTCTCCTAAGTGCCTTCCCTTGTGGTTTAATGCGAGTTTAGTCCTGTGTCCATCCAGGTTATGGAGGACTCTATTGCTTTTCCTGAACAGGTAGCTGACAACCTACCATCAGAGATTTTACTGGCGAAAGAATGATCCCATCATGGAAAACCATTTTTGGCGAATTTGAACTCAGAGAATGAGCCTCTCTGAAACTTGTAAGAATGAACTATATAAATTTTTTTGGGGGGGGCGGTTCTTTTCTTGCAACCATTTGTTGTTGCATTTAGTAGGCTTTTGTTTAAGATTTGTTGCCTCTGTACTAAGCCAACAAGAAGGAAGTTGTTGAGAAGATGCCTCACCCCTTCTGATTATGAGTCTTTCTGAGGACACTTTCTTCTGAGACAAGGTCTCACTTTGTAGTTCAGGCTGGCCCTGAGCTCAGCCTCAAACTCACATCACAGCAATCCTGCCTCTGCCTCCCGAGTGCTGGGATTACAGGTGTGAGCCACCACACCCGGCACTGTGGTATGTGGTACTGATTGCTGCTGGGTGTGAGTCTCCACACCCAGTATTATATGTGGTTACCGGGGGATCAAACCCAGGTCCTTGCACTTGCAAGACAGGAACCAGAACCACTGAGCTAAATCCCAGCCCGAGGACACTTTTGATATTTACCAAAAGACCTGAGAATTTTTGAGTAGCTGTTTTAGTGTTAGTTTTTGTAATAGTGAATGTAGGACAAAGGTAGTATCATTGTTACCATCTGCATCATACTTAGACAAATATACTAGGGCATGTAACATAAGTGATGACACTCTGTTGGAGCTAGAATTTGAATTCAGTGGATTTGACTTGTGGATATTTGTTCTTTATCTTTATACTAAGCATTTGAGTTATGTTTTTTATCCACCTTGGCTAATTGGGAAGAACTTTAACATGAAAGAGTATAACTTATTATATAGAGGACGCAAGGATATATAAAAAGACTTGAAACTTCCGAAACAAAAGTGGTTTCTCCTTTGGGATAGCAGCATTTAAAGTAAGGTATATCTGGGCTGGGAGTTTATCTCAGTGGTTCCGGCGTCTGTCTTGCAAGCGCAAGGGCCCGGGTTCCATCCCCCGGGAACCACATACAATACTGGGTGTGGAGACTCACGCCCAGCAGCAACCAGTACCACATACCACAGTGCCAGGCGTGATGGCTCATATCTGTAATTTCAGCACTTGGGAAGCAGAGGCAGGAGGATTGCTGTGATGTGAGTTTGAGGCTGAGCTCAGGGCCAGCCTGAACTACAAAGCGAGACCCTGTCTCAAAAAAAAAAAAAAAAAAAAAAAAAAAGTAAGGTATATCCTTTGAGCATTAAGTTAGTGTATTTTGTTTCCTGCTCCTGTTGCTATGGAAGAAAAGCTAAGTGGGAAATAACATTTACTTCCTCCCAGGCATACTGGATAGTGAAATTTTTCCTGAAAGGGATTCTGTTTCCCGAGTCTCCCCAGATGAGAGGTCAGTACTGATTTGAAGATCATGACTTCAGAAGGGCTGTGGCCTGTGTAAGACAAGGTGCTTACTCACTGAGGAATCGGTTCCTGAATACACACTATACATATATATTTTAATATGGCCATTTTGATTTATTTCAACCAATAGCTTTCTTCCCAGAGTCTTGAATTATGAAACTATTTCATATATTGTTTTAGTCAGATATACGTAAGCTTTCAAAAATATAAATATTCAACATAAAATACCAGTGTATTTTTTCTACTTTTGTATTAATTATAATGTACATTAAATAATAATTTTAACCAAAGCCATTTACATCAGAGTATCATTTTCTGTAAAATTTATGAAACACTTCACATAGCATAGTAAAGAGTCTGGCTCTTTGAGGTAACTACTGAAGTCTGATTTATGCTCTGTGAACAAAATATGATTCCAGCCATCTGCATCAGTGTAGATCCTGGAAGATTAGTGTAATAGAAAACTTCATTTTAGAAAAAGTGCAGCAATGCAAAATGGTTGTTTTTAAATTTTTCTTACTAGCTGGTGAACTCCTGTACACTGAGGAGCATGCTTAATCACCATCAAATAAATAAATTCCTGCTGTTATTGATCTTGCAGCACAATACATAGAGACACCCACACGGTAAGCAGCCACGTTGCAAACCAATGCCTGTGTTGTTTATATTTTTTATCTTAAGGACTTTTTAGTTTTTAGCTCTTGTTCAAAACTAATTTTTTCTCTGTTTGGATAATTTTAATACATGAGATGGTTATTTCAGACCGTATTGAAGTTAATATTTTAAGCTTCAATTTGAATTTTTTTTCTTGAAACAGAGTTTCGCTTTGTAGTTCAGGCTGGCCCTGAGCTCAGCCTCCAACTCAAATCACAGCAGTCCTCCTGCCTCTGCCTCCCGAGTGCTGGGATTACAGGTGTGAGCCACCACGCCCGGCATTGTGGTATGGGTACTGATTGCTGCTGGGCGTGAGTCTTCACGCCCAGTATGGTATGTGGTTACCGGGGAATCGAACCCAGGCCCCTGCGCTTGCAAGACAGGCGCTGGAACCACTGAGTTAATGCCTTGGCCCCTCAATTTGAAATACTTTTTTTTTTTTTTTAAGGTTTTTTGAGATAAGGTCTCACTTTGTAGTTCAGGCTGGCCCTGAGCTCAGCCTCCAACTCACATCATAGCAATCCTCCTGCTCTGCCTCTTGAGTGCTGGGATTACAGGCGTGAGCCACCACGCCTGGCACTGTGGTATGTGGTACTGGTTGCTGCTGGGGTGAGTCTCCACGCCCAGTATTGTTATGTGGTTACCGAGGATTGAACCAAGATCCTTATGCTTGCAAGACAGGCACCAGAACCACTGAGCTATATCCCGGGCTATATCCCAATTTGAAATATTTTTAAGGGCAGTATCCTATCCTTTTGTTGTTTCCTTCAAGTTCTCCCCCAACACACTGGATGAGCACTATCATACAGCTTATTATCTACAAGTAGGCAATCGCGAATGTAAACTAAGCTTGATAATAGTCCAGTGAGGTCTTTTGTATTTGACACAATAATAGAAAACTAGATGGAAATTTAATTATATAAATAAGATGAGAAATAAGGTCTGATATTCAAATGAGATCAGGCATGTACACGGTGGTATGGCATGGGCTAAGCGCTGATATTCAAAGGCATGATAATAGCAACAATGCTTAAATCTGATGAAGTACAAAGAGAATTGGATGAATTTCAGCATACATTAATGTAGAGTTTTATTCTTGGGTTCAAAAAGCAGTTCATGTGGGGCCGGGGATTTAGCTCAGTGGTTCCGGCCTCTGTCTTGCAAGTGCAAGGGCCCAGGTTTGATCCCTGGTAACCACATACGGTACTTGGCATGGAGACTCGTGCCCAGCAGCATTCAGCACTACATAACACAGTGCCGGGCGTGGTGGCTCACACCTGTAATCCCAACAATCAGGCAGAGGCAGGAGGATTGCTGTGATGTGAGTTTGAGGCTGAGCTCAGGGTCAGCCTGAACTACAAAGCGAGACCCTGTCTGAAACAAAACAAAACAAAACAAAACTGAACAAAAAGCAGTTCATGTAAGCAAAGGTTGGGAATATGTAACTCAATGTAGATATTATTATTTTTTTATTTTTTAATATAATTAAAAAATTTCTTTTGGAGACAAGAGTCTCACTTTGTAGCTCAGGCTGGTCCTGAATTCAGCCTCAAACTCAGCAATCCTCCTGCCTCTGCCTCCCAAGTGCTGGGATTATAGGCATGAGCCACCACACCCAGCATTGTGTTTTGTGGTTCTGATTGCTGGTTAATGTGAGTCTGCATGGCCAACACTGTTGTATGGGGTTATTGGGGATTGAACCCCGGCCCTTGCACTTGCAAGCAGGCTCTGATACCACTGAGCTAAATCCTGCGCCCTCAATGTGGATATTATCCTCCTCGCCTCTCTTAACAGTCCTCCAGCCCCCTCCTCCTTCCTTGTGTAGGTGCCACATGGGTTAGTTTAGCCCAAGGAGTGGGATTAACCTTGGTTCAGGTAACTCAAACCTCAGGCAATTAGTGTTTTCACTTTACAGTTTGTTGAGACTGGCTGTGAGGTGATCCAAACCCCAAGAGGCTCAGCACTTTTGATCAGTGGGTGTGAGGTTTCTCTCTCCCAACGGGAACAAGAATGCATATGGGTTTAATGGATATAATGCATATGGGAGCATCTTGCTCTCACATGAAAAGTTAGCCAGAGGACAAATAGATAAGAACAGATAATACAGTATGAATAAACATCAATGAGGAAAGACACAACTCTGTAAGAGAACCCCGAGAAACACTGGAGTGGTGGTGATTGAACTGTGTTGAAATTCATGTTGTCTCCAAATGTTTCTGTTACTTCAAGAAATGTTTGATTTGTAGATTTAATTACTTTGATTTGGAGTTTTCTGGTTTTAATAAAAGTTTCTATTTATTTTTATGTTATTAAAAATCCTCCAAATAATACAAATATTGTATTTGGGAAAAGACAGGATTTCTGGATTAGAAAATAGTAGACTGAGCTAACGTACTTACCCATTTGTTATACAAATTTAGTATGTTGGAAAATATTTAAAATAATTAGAAATGAAAAAGAAACTTAAAAACCATGACTATAATGTTTGTATGGAAATGCTGTTACCAGCAGTTAGTTATAGCTGACCCTGGAAAGTCCTAAGGGGAGAGACTGTACCAACTAGTTCAGACAGATCACAATGATATTGTCTTTTGCTAGATTACAAAAATATAAATTTCCATTAGAAAATGAAACTCCCATATGTGGATGTGGACTTAAAATATGTACTATTCACATTGTATAGAAATGCTTCTTTGAAAGAATAAAAGTAAAAATATAAAATGACTCTAATATACTGTCATTTCTGGTATGTTTTACAGAAATAGTGCAAAACAAGTATGCATAAACATTTCCAGGGCGCATGATATGTTTCACTAAAAATGAAAATAAACTCAGGAGAAAGCAAGCAAGATGTAAAGTGTAATAAAAATAAAGAGACTGATAAACATGTGGTTGAATCTTAATAAATAAGGACTATGGAAGAACTCTACATTAAACAAAAGGATGTTTTGAAAGAACAAAAATAGTGATTTTTCAAAACAGAATGAAGCTGTAGTACTGTAAAACAATGATGGAGGGTGGGAGGAGGTAACGGGGTTAATGTGTTCTAGCAGCTGCAGTGTAGGCCAGGTAGAGCGCTTGTCTAGCATGGATGATACTCTGGGTTTGAACCTTAGCACTATGAAAAAAAGTGTTCTAAATTATTTAAGAAGATTATAAAAGTATTGATTAACTTTAAATGTTGTAGCTAAAGATGTAAGGTAAAAATTTGAAGTTAATACTACGAAAACAGAAATAAACATGGCTAGATGTGAATTTTATTTTGTTAATTTTTTTCTTTTTTTTTAGTTTTTTGAGACAAGGTCTTGCTTTGTAGTTCGGGCTGGTCCTGAACTCAGCCTTGAACTCAGCAATCCTCCTGCCTTTGCCTTAGAGTGCTGGGATTACAGGCCTGAGCCACCAGCGTGGTACTGTGGTATGTGGTACTGATTGCTGGTGGGCATGAGTCACCCTGCCCCAGCATTGTTGTTTGTTTAACTGGGAATTGAATCTGGGACCTTGCACTTGCAAGGTAGGCACCAGAAACACTGAGCTAAATCCCTGGCCCTTTATTTTGTAAATTTAAAATATGAAGCATAACATGTTAATAAATGCACAGGTATTAGTGTGACTGATTAAAAACCATTATTTATTTACCACTAGATTAAAATATAAAACATAAACATAAAAATTAAAAATATAAAACATCACCATTATTTTGAAAGCTTCTTTCTCAACAACATGGGAAATGCAGATTTCCATCTTCAGAAATAAGTTTTACAAGGCTTTGTACTTCAAAAAAATAGAATCGATGTTAATATGGTGTTTTGTTTTTGTCTGACTTCAGTCTTGTATCATTTATTCATGCTGTCATGCAGAGCTGTAGTTCGTTATTTTCCAGTCCTGAGAAATATATCACAATGTGAATATCACAATTCCTCTATTTTACTATTGATGGATATTCGAGTTGTATCCTGTTATGGGTTGTTCTGAATAAATCTTCTATAAATATGCTTTCATATGACTTTAGGGTTAGATGTTTACACTCACTTCTTGTGGCTTTTATCCTAGGAACTGAACCAGTGGGTCAGAGGAAGGGCGGCCATATAGCTTCGGAAGGTACTGTCAACAGCTTCTATCTGTAAGCAGCACATGAGAGTTCCAGTTGCTCACATCCTTAATAATACTTACCAGTTTTGTCAGTTTTTAAACATGCTTGGCACTCGTGGCTGTGCGGTGCTATTTTAATTCCATTTTCCTAATCACTAATAGTATTGAGAAACTTTTCTTTTCTTTTTTTTTTTTTAAATGAAGTTCTTGTTCAGGTCTTTCAACACTGGGTGAAATGTCTGTCTTTTTCTTATTGAGTTGTAGGAATTGTTGCTATGTTCTGGATCTGAGTCATTTATAGGGTATAGATATTACAAATATCTTCTTCCACCTTGTGTCTGCCTTTTTCATTTTCTTAATTATGCTTTTTAAGTAATAGAAAACAGAGTTTTCCTTTATGCGTGGTACTTTTTGAGTTCTGTTTGGAAAAGTTCATTGTCTGATCTAAGATCAGGAACACATTTTCCTATATTTTTAGGAGATTAAATGCTTGTCATATTTATATCAGATTCATATAAAATAGGTATTCATATAGGGTATGAAATAAAAAATACTTTTTTCTTCCAATTGACCTAGAATCACTTATTATAACAGCACAGTTATTATAAATTGTGTGGCAGTGTATGAGTGTATTTCTGGGTTATAATTTTTCCTAATTGGTGTAGTTGTTTAGACTTGTACCAATCACACACTGGTTTTTATTTTAGGTACTGTGGGTTAAACTCTGGGCTTCTACTGAGCTACATACACTATGGCACTTTCTGTAGCTTTGAATATATCTTGATACCTGATAATGAAGTCCTTTAACATTGTATGTCTTCTGGAAGATCATCTTGGATTTCTTGTAATTAGTTTTTAACTGTCTAGTACCCAATGCTAACTGCTAGTACAATATTTTATTTATGTTGAATCTGTAGATCAGTTCGGAAATAATTGACATCTTAACAATAGGAAATCTTTTAAATGTTACATGGTACTTTTTAGTGGAGCTGTTGCTCATTTTTGTTAGACTTATTAGCAGGCACGTTTTAATTTTTGCAGTACTGGGGATGGAACTCAGGTCTTTGTACTTCCAAGGTAGGCTTAGTACCACTTGAGCTAAATCATTGGCCTTTTTTTTTTTTTTTTTTTAGGGTTTTTTCAGACAGGGTCTCGCTTTGTAGTTCAGGCTGGCCCTGAGCTCAGCCTCCAACTCACATCACAGCAATCCTCGTGTCTCTGCCTCCAGAGCGCTGGGATCACAGGCGTGAGCCACCACGCCCAGCACTGTGGTATGTGGTACTGGTTGCTGCTGGGTGTGAATCTCCACACCCAGTATTGTTATGTGGTTACCGGGGAATCGAACCCAGGCCCTTGCGCTTGCAAGACAGGTGCTGGAACCACTGAGCTAACTCTCTGCCCCCCCCTTTTTTTTAATGCTAGCATAAGTGATATTTCTAAAAAGTTTATTACTCATCAAGCAATACAACTGATTTTCAAATATGGACCTTGTGACACTGCTTGTGTTTACCCTTATAGTAGACTCCTTTTCTTTTTCTTTTTTTTTTTTTTTTCAGGATTAATGGAAAGTATTTTTTTTTTTTTTTCCTTTTGAGCTTTTTGGTACATTTTAGATATACATTATGATCACATTCAACATTGAGAATTTGTATCTATAGATGATGTATCTTGATTCTCATATTTTCCCCATTCAATAGATTTATTTTCAGTGATCACTTCAGGCCTTATTACATGTACATTATTACGATATTGTAGTTCTTTAGTATAAGGATGCATCAGTCCTGGGAAGTTTTCTGCCATTATCTTAGATGAATGGTTTTTCCATTTTCTTTTTTTAAAAAGTTCTCTCTTTAATTTAGGTATAGCACTATAAAATTATAGATTTCCACAGACAGAAAAACATGTAGAACAACCTAAAAAAAGATTACTTGGAAAGATAGAACAAGTAGACTGACAATTGATTTCACAAAAGGAGAAACAGAAATCAAAATACAATGAAACAGTATAATTTAATCACAGAGAAAAACTACATATGTAGTTTTCTGTATCAAGGAAAACTTATCCTCAAGAGAAAGGATGAAAAAAGACATTTTGAGAGAAAGACTCAGGTATTTTTTCCCAGTATCTTTACTAAGTTCTACTAAATGACATGTCACTAAATTAGAGAATATAGAATAAAATATTAGTAAGAAATGGAGTGCTATAAGTATTGATGCTGGAGGGGTTTAAATAAATTTCAGGGATTATGATGAACAATTTTCTGAATGCATTTGAAACTTTATATTAAAATATTTTTTCTGAAAAATATAATTTAAAATTGTATTAAAGAAATGAAATAGTCCAATAGGCTAAGATTCATTAATGACACTGTGTAACATAAAATCATCTCACATGAAAAGGTGCAGCATATGAGCCTGAATGGTTTAATAGTCCTAATAGTTCTTGAGAAACAGATTACCCATATATAAAGTATTGTAATGAGTAAGAGTGACTCCTAAACTCATTTTATGGTAAAATTTTATGATTTTAATAAAAAATCAAAATGTGCAAGCAAAATTTAAGAGAAAAAATTATGTATAAATATACTTGTAATATCAGCAAACAAAATTTGCAACTGCCAGTCATAATCAAATACATCACATCTGAGTTGATTTTACTCCAAAATAAAATACATTAACCATGGACAAAATGTAAATGTAATTTGCAAATCAGAGACTCTTCCTAAGCTGATAAAGGGTCTCTGTCAAGCCCACACTAAGTGTCACACATTCTCAGGGGTGGCACATCTGAAAGAAAACAGACTGAAATCTACTTAGCAGACGTGCTTTTTATTTGGACTTTATTCAGTAAGACTGGAGAATCTGTCTTTTACATCCCAAAGAACTCAATATTTGAAAACTTTTATACTAAGTGATAAAGTGCAGTTCATGTCAAAAAAGCTGTGATCTACAAATAGTTTATTCGTAGATGTCAAGCAGTTCATTCAAGCACTTCCAGATATCGATGTTATATGTTTGGTTTTGACATTTAGACGAAGACAGACTGCTTATATTCTGAAGCCTTCCAAGTTCAACTCTTCTCAAGTCTGATTACATATACATTCATTCTGGAGCTTATCCGTGTGTAAAAAAAACTTGAAGTCATTGGAAAATCCATCACAGACGTTTTCATTAAATTTTGTAATAAGATAGCAATGACTGCTATATAAACATTATATTGAAATTTCTACTCTTGTATAGTATGAAAAAAGAAAGCAGATATAAAGATTGGAAGTCAAGAAACATGACAGTAGTATTCTTGATGTGACTGCCTATGTAGAAAGATTAGAATTAATAAGAACATACATGCAGTAAATTACTAGAACTAAAGTAGCTAATGATGTTTTGTTCAGAGACACAAAGCAGTTTGAAAATGCAATTAGAATGGTACAGTAGCAATACAAATGGTAAGGAGCCCATTTATAAGGAATATATTTAATAAGATATTAAAAACCTTAATTCTTAAGTTATATTAATTTATTAAAACTATGAAGAAAGCTGAAAGTAGAATTACTGTGTTTAGATATGAGGTTACCCCACTGTACCATTTTACAACTATCTCGAAATTTATGAAAAAAATTTCCAAAAGAAAATATCAAAAGAACTTTTCTTTCCCCCATGTAACTTGGGATCCTGAAACAAGAATGTTTTGAAGAACAAGTATGGCAGACATGTCATCAGACATAAAAAGTTATTTTCTTCACATTACTATTAAATATGGTAATTAAAATTTGTACTGCTATTACAGGGATAGATTGACTTTTGCAACAATAATAAAAGCCCAGACATTTGTGAATGTATGAAAATTCGGAATTTGGTGCATGTGTCATCCCTTTGCTACCTATGAAGCAGTCTCCTTTTGTTAGTGAGGACTTCTTCAAATTGTTTCCCAGGTTCTTTTGATATGGTCTTGGCAGTTGATGATAGTTTACTTACTGTATTTCAGATATGATAAAAATTTCCTGGCTCAGTACATTTTTTGCTTCTAAACTGAAATTAGTTATTTCCTTAAGAGATCTTTAATTTTCATATAGGAAATAGAATTTGAAAAACATAATTTCTTCATTGGGGCACTTTTTATTATGGGGCTGGACACTGCTTCTAAAACTTTTCAGTTAATAGAATTAAAAAACTAAACATATATTGTACATACATACATATTAAAGCTTACATAATGTGTATCTATCTATCTATCTACCTATCTATCTCTATCTATCTATCTATCTATCTATATATATATTAGTAGTTGGGTATAAACTCGAAGATGAAAATTATAAGTTCATATTGATGCTTCCATTCAAATTCAGGAATAGAGAATTTTTACTCAGGTTTCATGTATTAAGTATGTATATATATTTCAGCCTTAGAAATGATGGACATTAAGATATAAAAATGAGAACATTAGATTATAGTATCATTATTAATTTTTAAATTCTTGGTCACATGCAGAATCCTTTCGGAATAATAATTACTAATATAATTACTGCAAATATGATCACAGAAAACACTTCATTTGGTTGCAAATTCTGTGTGCGGGCTTTGATTTTGTTATGTGTTTGTTTTGTCTGTTTTCATGTAAGTATTTGGGGATGATTCAGATCTGTGCTGAGGCTTTGGTAGCAGCATGTGCTAGCTCAGAATATTGTTTTGAAAAGTTCTGAAATCTAGCATGTATAATGAAAAATATTCAAAGAGCAGTCCAACTGGCTGATGATTATTAATCTAGTTTAAGGGGTGCTTTGTGCCTTAGTACTAAAGACCATTATAGAGAAAGGAGTCCATGTAGGCATCTCTCCAAGCTAATTCTACTGGAGATGCCAGAAGAAGAACTTGTGACAGCAAGAAGAGGTGTGAGTGCATTGTGGCTGGTAGGTAGATCCGGGCATGACATAGAGAGACTTAATCTACATGACAGTCTTCAGCAGCCCTTCAAAACTACTTAACTAAACACAGAACGTAAGCCAAAAACAATGTGAGGGCCGTCAGAACAGGGTCATTGCCCTCTTCAGTCTGATTTCTACCTCTAAGCATCCTGTAGGTAGACATTCTGGAGCTGGCACTTGTACTAGAAATGTATTTATGTTTCAGTTGCCCATCATCTATTTCTCCTCCTTTGGCACAAACATACAATTTCCTTTAAAAGAGTTATATCTCTGGACATTTTCTGCCTTCTTTGAGATTGTCTACCCACTTTGAGGCATGTGACTCTGTCTCCATTACTCAGACGTTCTTGGAATTTCCAGTCTGAATGGAGTGATGTTGAAGGGCTAGCAGAGGCCAAGTGAGCATTCAGTTAGTGGTGTTCCGCTCGGAGTCACCCCATACCTGACTTTTTGGCAGCTTGCTTCTTTAGTCTGTTATATACTATTGACCTAATAGATTCATCTTCTGTTCAAACTTGACTTCTATTTGTAAACAAACGTTATCCATGGTTCAGTGGTGATCCCTACAGCACTCCGAATGTCCAATCTGTTTAAACTGCAGTCCCTTCTCCAACAGTTCTCATTTTTCTTTTCTTGCTCTATTTAAAAAATACATTTAATAATGTACTTTTGTTTATTGTTTTTCCCTTCTCACTAGAATATAAACTCTATGAGAGCAAGGACTCTATATTTAACTCTATTAATTAACTACTTTATTTTTATTTATTTATTTATTTTTTAGGTTTTTTGAGACAGGGTCTCACTTTGTAGGTCAGGCTGGCCCCGAGCTCAGTCTCAAACTCATATCACAGCAATCCTCCTGCCTCTGCCTCCCGGTGCTGGGTTGACAGGCGTGAGCCACCACCCCCAGCACTGTGGTGTGTGGTACTGGTTGCTGCTGGGCATGAATCTCCACACCCAGTTTGGTATGTGGTTACCTGGGATTGAACCCGGGTCCTTGAGCTTGCAAGACAGGCGCCGGAACCACTGAGCTAAATCCCGGGCCCCTAATTAACTACTTTAAAGACACTGACTTTTGAATCTCTTGATTATGGGAAATAACACTTAGTGCTCAGTTCATTGTAAAATCTTGGCATGTTTTTGCTCCAGATGGTTTTGCTGTATCATCACATTAGGGCTGGGAGAAAATGTAACTGCATGGAGCATGGTAACCAGTTGCCCTCTATCTCCAAAGAAATGGACAAAATTCTGGATTATGTGGCTGAAACTCTATATAATTTTCTAGGTGTGGATGTTAAATTAAAACCTATTTTGGGCCGGGGGTTTAGCTCAGTGGTTCCGGCGCCTGCCTTGAAAGCTCAAGGGCCCGGGTTCGATCCCCAGTAGCCACATACAATACTGGGTGTGGAGACTCACGCCAAGCAGCGGTCAGTACCACATACCACAATGCCAGGCGTGGTGGCTCATGCCTGTAATCCCAGCACTCGGGAGGCAGAGGCAGGAGGATTGCTGTGATGTGAGTTTGAGGCTGAGCTTGGGGCCAGCCTGAACTACAAAGCGAGACCCTGTCTCAAAAAAACAAAAAACAAAAAACAAAAACAACAACAACAAAAAACCAAACCTATTTTACTTTTTTAAAAGGAAATTCTGAAAGTAATAAGATATGAAGTAAGATAAAAGCAGATTTGATTAAAGGACTCAATGCATTTCTTTGTATAAAATTTAAAAATTTTTGTTATAATCTCATTATTTTTCCCCAAAGGAAACAAATTTTATGTATATAGGGGGGTGGTAGGGTGGGTAGGGCTATGGGAAAAAATGAGAATTAAGTTGTGTCTTATACTGGTACAAATTCCCATTATGGAGTGCAATCATGATGCGTATCTGTAATGTACCAATAAAGATTTCAATAAAAAAAATTTAAAAGTTTGCACTTATGGCAAATGAATGGCATAACACACAACTGACCCTGGATGCTGTAGTCAGAAGAAGGATCTTAAGTTGGCAAGGACATCAGGAGTGGATGGTTAGTGGATGCAAGAGGGTATTATCAGAGAAATATCTTCTTGAGTCAGAATGAGCTTACTACCAGAATATTACACGTGCTAGTGGAAGGTAAATTGAATAATTGACCCTGGACAGGAAGAGGCTTTAATATTGTTTTACTTGGGTTTTATATATGTCTTTCACATGTCTTTTTCACAATGTCTCCAATTTTAGTATATGTGCTGCATTCACATTCAATGTGAAGCATTCACATTGTCTTCAAAATAAGCCAACATATTTTTGTTTTGTTTTCTTTTTTTTCTAAGTACAAAAATGAAAATAAAATTAGGGTCCCACAAGAAGAAAGTGGCAGACTCAGAATTTGGCTTATGTTTAATGTAAACTTCCTACTCTTTCTATTGTCTCACCTTCAACATAAGAAATAAGGCATCAAAACTGAAAGTATAGGAAACATGTCACTTTCTCTGTGTAGAAATGGTAGGCTGAAGGAATACAATCAACAGCTACCACCCCTCTTGTCAAACTCTAAACCTCTTTAATATAACAATCCCTAATGACTTAAACACTAGGGATTCTGTCCTGCAATATCCTACCTTGCTATTTGGAACTAAAACCCATGGCAAGCCAGAACTCAGAGGTTTATTTATTTATTTATTTATTTATTTTTTTGAGACAGGGTCTCGCTTTGTGGTTCAGGCTGGCCCTGAGCTCAGCCTCAAACTCATATCACAGCGATCCTCCTGCCTCTGCCTCCCGAGTGCTGGGATTACAGGTGTGAGCCACCACGCCCGGCACTGTGGTATGTGGTACTGGTTGCTGCTGGGAGTGAGTCTCCATGCCCAGTATTGTATGTGGTTACCGGGGCTTGAACCCGGGCCCTTGCATTTGCAAGACAGGCGCCAGAACCACTGAGCTAAATCTCTGGCTCCGCAGAGGTTTATTTTTAAGACAAAGTCTCACATTTTTTTTTTTTTTTTATACTTCAGGCTGGCCCAGAACTCACAGCAATCCTCCTGCCTCTGCATTCTGAGTGCTGGGATTACAGGTATGAGCCACCACTTCTGGTGTTGTGATATGTGGTTAGCAGTGCTGGGTTTACAGGCCTGAGTCACCACACCCGGCACTGTAGTATGTGGTTACTGGGGATTAAACTTGGGACCTTGCGCTTGCCAAGCAGATGCTGGAATCACTGAGCTAAATCCCCAGCCCAATACTCAGAGTTTTTAATCAACTTTAAAAATGACTTAAATTTTTAAAAAATTGTGGTAAAAAATCACAGTGTACTGTTTCCCATTTTAACTATTTTATTTTATTTCTTTTGAGTTTATTGGTACATTTTAGGTGAAATTTATGATCACATTCATCATTGAGAAGTTGCATCTGTACATGATATATCCTGATTCTTATCTTTCCCTATTCCCATAACCTTTTCCCCTTTTTGCATAAACTTTGTTTCCATTTTCTCTTCTTTCCTTCAAGCTCTTTCAAATGCAGAGTTCAGTAACATTAACTATTTCAGACTACTCACTTTTCCCTGGAAGAGATCTTCAGAAATTTTCATCTGGCAAAACTTAGACTCTACACTCACTGTAGGACAACTCTATTTTTCCCGCCCCAACCACCGTTCTTCTGTTTCTGTTGATTTTGGCTCTTTAAATTGCTCCTGGAAGTAGAATCTTCTGGACTTTCTGCTTCTGCATCTGTCATTTTTTCACTTAGTTTAATGTCATTGAGGTTCATCCATGTTGCAGCATGTGATATGATTTCTTTTTTTAAAATATTGCATAATATACCTAATCAAACTGTGACTCTTAAATATGAGCAATCTACAATTACCAGATATCAGAGGAAAGCCTCTGCATGAAAGAGACAACGGACAAACAACACCAGACTATTCCGGGATAACTTTATAAAAGCCATCAACGAAAACTTCAGAGAACACAAAATACTCCACAAGGGCTCAGTAATTGGATAATTATAATGAAAAGGAAAAGTAGAAATGAAAAGATGAAAACAAAAATTATACAGAATGGAAACA
Source organism: Petromus typicus (assembly GCA_004026965.1). Classification (NCBI taxonomy): domain Eukaryota; kingdom Metazoa; phylum Chordata; class Mammalia; order Rodentia; family Petromuridae; genus Petromus; species Petromus typicus. Next base: position 97,472 of record PVIR01002636.1, read on the forward strand.
CATGACTTTCTTAGTTGAAGGACTCACCTTGTTCCTGCACTAAGGCAATTCCCTCAGGAAATCTCTTCAGGACACTGGGAACAATGAGAGAGAAATTTTAAAAAATTACAAATGATAATGGCACCAATATTGGAACAACAGTTCTGGAAACTAAAGTAATAGAGATGTGTTTTTGAAATTAAAAATGAAATGGATTTCCAAGTTAAAATCTTTTACCCAGTTAATTTACTAATTCAGGAAACTGCTGAGTATTAAATGAGACTATCATTTTACTTTCAGGGTATTGTTTGAGAAATTAAAAAAAGGGCAAAAGGTCACTCATCTGTTTTTCATTTTTGCTGCTTTTCGATGGATTTTTAATGTGGAATAGTTTCAGAAAAATTACAAACGGCCCGAGCACTCACTACATTGTATCTTGTGTGCACTATTAATACATCTTGCTTCAGTGTGTGTTGTCACAGTTTGAGCTAATATTGAAAGGTAGTAACGAACTGAAGTTTAGATAGTACTTAGGTTTCTTTAATTTTGAGTTATTAGAGTAATTTTTGTATTTTAGAATCTTATCCAGGAAACCACGTTACATTTTGATATAAATCTAATTTTTCTTTAGGCTCTTCTTGACTATGATGGCTTCATGAGCTTTCCTTGTCTTTGATGTCCTTGACAGTTTTGAGGAGTAGGGGTCAGGCGTTTGTAGAAGTGCCTCACTTGGGATCCTTCTGATGTTTTTCTCATGATTAGACTGGGATAATGGGTTTGGGGAGGAAGAATGCAGAGGTAAAGTGCAGTTCTCATTGTGTCATAACAAGGATCCACGCCATCAGCATGACATCACTGTGGACGCTGACCAGGACAACCTGGAGGAGGTCGTGTGTGTCGATTTCTCCACTGGAAGGCTCCTCCCACCGCCATTTTTTCTTACTATGCTTTTGGAAGTGAGTCACTATGCGCAGCTCTCTCTTAAGGATGGGATTTGTGTTCCATCCGCCAGAACTTGAGCATCTCCAGAGTGTATTTGGAATTCTTCTGCACGGTGGATTTGCTCATTTCTTCCTATTTATTTATTTAATCATTCATATTAGTATTTATGTATGTATATTTATTGTACATTTAGCATCATAATCTAATCATTGCCATATTTATTTTGTTGTGTTTTCCTTCTGAATTATTTCAGAGGTGCTTGTCACAAGATCCAGAATATTTTAGTTGTTTTTCTTCTCACCTATAGACATTATTTTTGATTCTAAAACATGTAAAATTGATGTAGTGAAAAAAATTCTCGCTCGTTTGTACACAATTGATAGACTTTTATTTTACAAAAATAAATGCAGTCAGCATTCTGGGAGCAATGAGAGGCCTTGCACAGAAAGAAGGCACGATGCCAGTGCCGCTCTGGATCTACTCACCGACTGAGGGTGCTTCCTCTGTAGTAGCTCTGTGGAGATGAACTGATGCTGTAGTTTGCTGTGGAGCCTGCAGCACATGAATGCTCTTACTTACTGACTGCCATCAGAGTCATAGTCCCACCAAGCAATATATGTAGGAAAATATATTATTATTATTTTAAATAATTGATTTTATTGGCACATTTTATATATACATTGTGATCACAATCAACATTGGAAATTTGAACCAGTATATGACCCGATTTTATTCTCAATTTTTCCCATTTCCCTGCCCACCCGCTGCCTTCTATATAGATAAGCTATGTTTCCTTTTTTTTTTTAACCTTTATTGGTACATTAAATATACACATCATGATTGCACTCCATAATGGGGATTTGTACGAGTATAAGACACAACTTAATTCTCATTTTTTCCCATAGCCCTACCCACCCTACCACCCCCCCATATACATAAAATTTGTTTCTTTACTTTTTTGTTACAATCTCAACATTTTCCCCTTTCACCTTATTTTACATGGAGCATTTTCTATTTCACAATATATAATATACAATGCTAGGACTCATTTACATCTTTATTTTCTCATACCAGAGAAAAGATGCGATATGTACCTATCTGTGCCCTATTTATTTCACTTATGAGGATACCCTCAAGGTATGTCCATTTAAGTAGAAATGATTCAAACTTATCATTTTTTATGGCAGAGTAATACTCCATTCTGTAGAAGAACCACAGCTTTTTTATCCAGTCTCCAGTTGATGGACATTTGGGTTATTTCCAAGATGTAGCAATCACAAATTGGGCTGCTATAGCACATATGTCACTGTGATATGAGCCTTTTAATTCTTGTGTGCATATACCTAGCAGGGCAATGGCCGGGTCAAATGGGACCGTCAAGCCTAGCTTTTTGAGGATTCTCCAAACTGATCTCCATAGGGGTTGTACGAGTCTACAGTCCCACCAACAGTGGAGAAGGGTTCCTTCTTCTCCGCAGCCTCGCCAACATTTGCCGTTGGCTGATTCTGAAATGGCAGCCATTCTATGTGGAGTGAGATGAAATCTCAATGTTGTTTTCATCTGCATCTCTCGAATGACTA
>PVIR01002637.1:0-99835 GCA_004026965.1 Petromus typicus
TCTCTGTCATCTGGGAGCCGCTCACCTCTGCACTGAGCTACACCTGAGCTCAAGGACAGTCAGTTCCACTGGCTGGAGGTGGCACCTGGTGGGCACTGCCTTGGCCCCTTGTCACCTTCTCATCTGCCCCGAAGAGGAGCTCCTCACCACCCGATCCCAGGCAAGGAGACGAAGCCCTCAGAGTAGAGAGCAATTCCACCGTCACTGAGGGGTCAGTGCTGCCGAGGTCTCCTTGGTTCCACGAGGCCACTCTGTGGACCTAAGGGCTCCATCTGATCTGGGTCAGCAGGTAAATGCTGTGGAGCCAAGAACCAAGGAGCATTTTTCTTAACTGTTTTATATCCTATAAGCAATACTGTAATAATGATTATATAACATTTAACCATTTATTAGTACATGTCTGCAGCACATAATGATCACATTTATTATGGGGAGTTGGTGCATGTACATAACGCATCTTAATTCCCTCCATATCCCTAGGTCCCCTTTTTAAAAGAAAAAAAAAATCACAGTCAATAAAATCTTGTCACTGAGACCTGAAGGATACCGAGTGTCATGCATCCTTCAGGCTTACTTTGCAGTCTTCTTTGCCTTCTCCCTGCTCCCCTGTGGTTTGATATTTGCCAAACACATATACTTCTTTCACAGTTATTTTTCTGTCTGACCTTGGCCATGTCCCTAAAATCCACTTTTGTCATATTGTAGAGACTTAACTCTGATATGACACAATTGTTCTGATACCCTTCCCCAGATAGGAGGAGTTTGCCACCGTAAGAATGCATTCACCGACCACTACCTGAGCTAACAAATATGTGAGGTGCTCACGATAAGTCTAGGAGTTGGAGGATGTGAAGATTAATACACTGTAGTCCTTGACTTTAAGAAGCCTTGCATGAATAATTATAATACAACTGATAACTATCAGGTGATTCAGACTACCTACCTACTGAACACAGCTACAAAGATGTATAAAAAAATAATTCTAAAGAAAACTTGAGGACATCAAAGAATTCATATAAATTAATACCAATGAAATGGTATTAGGCCCAGATGCAGGCGGGTGGGTGTCTTAGCTCACTCTGGCGCTATAATTAAACACGTAGAAAGGAAGATGCACAGTCAAGGCACCAGCAGGCTCGGCTGTCTGGCGAAGGCATTGGCCGCTGCTGCTGTTTCTGCAGAGTGAGGAGTGAGGAGCTGTGGTCTTTCCTGGAAGAGGCAGATCGTGACACCTGAATGACAAGTGACACTCCTTTTCAGGAGCTCCCATCTTGCTGAGGAAAGAGCCTTTGAGGCCCACTTGGCTCTGAAAGGCCTGACTTCAGCAGTGTCTAGATAGCAGAAGGAAACCCTTCAACCCACAGCCACGGGTTTGGAGTCACGTTCGTGTCCGGGTGTTTGTGGTACTGAGTAAGACAATCGTTGGCTGAGCTGCACATCTGGGAACTCCGTGAAGATGGAGGCCAGAAGTCAGATGCAGGGTCAGGCCAGGTTTGGGTGCTGCGTCTAATGGATCCTGCCTTGGGCTGCAACTGCAAAGATCTGATCCCAAGAAGCAGGAGGAAATCAAAAGGAGATCAGACCTAGGTGGTCCGTGACCAGATTTTCAGTTCTTTCTGTAGCTCAGAAAATTCCCTGGATATTCTTTGTTAGTATAGCCAAGTATCTGACAGAAACAAATGCAAATCTTTGAGAAAAGGTAATATTCTAAGTGTCATAAATATCTGCAAATGATTTTTCAAGTGTGATGTCAAGCACATAATAAAAAATAACCAGGCACCACCTCCTACCTGTCAGGAGAACTACTCCTAAAAGCAGAAAAGAGTAATGCTAATGAGTGCAGAGGTGCTGGAACCCATGTGTACTGTGGATGGAACGTAAAGTAATGCGGCCACTGTGGGAAAAAGCCACGTGATGGATCTCCAAATTAACAGTGGGGATCAATATGTGACCCAGCATCTCCTCTCCTGGATACATAAACAAAAGGAATTGAAAGCAGGTTCTCAAAGAGATATATCTACACTCAGGCTCACAGGAGCATTATTCACAACAGTTAAAACACAAAAGTAACCAGTATCCCCTGACTGGTAAATGGACTAGCAAAACATGGGCTTTCCATAGAAAGGAACCACGAAGACATTATGCGGAGTGAAATAAGCCAGCAACAAATAAAAGATAGTCTGTGGTTCCACTTTTTTCAAGGCATCTAGCAGAGTCAAATTCATAGAGACAGAAAGTAGAATGGTAGATGTCAGACACTGACAGAGTTGTTTAAAGACTTCAGTTGCAGTTTTTTGATGTGAAAAATCAACCTCAAAATTCAGAAGCATCATAAAAGCATGCTCAAGATCAACTCCAGCACCAAATCTCTAGGCCCCTTCAAGAACAAGGTTTTAGGAAATGAGAGATTTGCAAAGAGAAACAGATTGCTCCTGTAGCATAATTACACTAAGGAAAATTTCACAGCGTTCATTAGAGAGAAAGAAATTTGTGCCAAACAGATGGCAGAGATGCAGGAAAGAATGTGAAAGTGGTAACTGACAGGCCGGGCTGAGTATTGATAGGACAGAGCCACATGGACTACAAAAAAGTGTACAGAGGGGATCACGAGCGAGACTTGGGAATGCGTGTGGAGGGAGGAGAGCGAATGCAGGCGAGTTCTCAAGATCTTTCCATTGCTCAGAAAGGCCAAAGGCGCCACTTATCAGATCCTGAGAATCAAGACTACGTGTTGCAGTTGATACAACAATCTGCAAAAATGACCCAGATCTAATGCTTCTCATACAAACAGATGAGAAATAATAAAATCATAAACCACAAAGAGGCACCAAAAATAGAAAGGGGAGTAACATGAAAAATAGGCAAGGCAAAGATTAAGCAAATACTAAGACAATAAATTTAAACTAAATTACATTGGCGATGACCCTAAGTATAAACTGGACCAGAAACCATAGTTAAAAGACAACAATGTCAGGAAGTACTTTTTAAACACTCCTCTTGCCAAGTCCAGTGGCACATAGCTGTAATCTTAGCTACTCAGGAGGCTGAGGGAGGAGGATCTGCTTCTCAAGCCAGACTCTGTCTCAAAATTAAAAAAAAAAAAAAGAGATGAGGATGTAGATTAGTCATAGATGCTTGCTTGTCCTGCATGCAGCCCTGGGTTTAATCCCGAGCACCACAAAATGAAGGAAATAAAGTAAGGCAAAAAAAGGAAGGAAGGAATCGGCATCTGAAATGAATAGACATTTTTCAGAAATAGAAGTAGAAGCAGCAAATAAACATTTGAAAAAATGTTCAATATCACTTAGCATTCGAAAGATGCAGATGAAAACACTGAGATTTCATCTCACTCCACAAAGAATGGCTGGTATTGTAAAATGAACCAGCAATAAATGCTGGTGAGGCTGTGGGGAGGAAGGAAGTCTTCTCTGCTTTTGGTGGGAATGTAGACTGGTGCAACCACTACAGAGATCAGTGTGGAGATTCCTCAAAAAACTAGGACTCAAGGTCTCATTTGACCAACTACTCCTCTGCTGAGTATATTCCTGAAAGAATTAAAAGCATTATACCACAGCAATATATGCATAGTCATGTTTATGGCAGCTCAGTTTGTAATAGCTAGATCATGGAAACAACCCAAATGCCCGTCAACTGGAGACTGGATAAAGAACATGTGGGGTTCCTTTTTTATAAAATGGATCAGTACTCAGCCCTAAAGAACCCTAAACTTGAGACGTTTATAGCTACGTGGATGCACACTGAGGCCATATTCTAAAGTCAAATAAATAGGACACATGTGTAAATAATAATTTCTCTAATCTGAGAAACTGAAAATGTGAGTGAGAATCATAATGTACAACAGATGCTCTGAAATAAGAAGAAAATGTTCACAGGAGAAGGGTAGCTAGGGAGGGAAGATGGGGAAGGAAAGTAAATGGGGAGGGTGGTAGAGTTGATAGATGCATCTTGATGTTTACACTGTATATAAAGGATAGTAATGAGGTAAAATACGTCCTGAGCGATGGTCAGTGTGGGTACATTTGTAAGGACTTGCCATTGTTTTATTTTGTGTTTTGTTTTTTGTTTTGAGACAGGATCTAGCTTTATAGTTCAGGCTGGCACTGAGCTCTCTATGTAGCTCAAGCGAACCTCGAACTCTTGGCAATCCTCCTGCCTCTGCCTTCCAAGTGCTGGGATTACAGGCGTAAGTCACCACACCTAGCATTTTGCAATGTGGTTCCAGGGATCAAACTCAGGACCTTGCGCTTGCCAGGCAGACGCTAGAACCACTGAACTAAATCTCAGGCCTTGCCATTATTTTTAATACTTAATATATTAATTTGAAAGTGTTAAAGAAAATAAAACTGCAGTGGTTTTTATTTTTTTATTTTTGTTTTTCACTGTTTTTGTTTTTAAACAGGGTCTCCTTATGTAGTTCAGGTTGGCCTTTACTTGTGATCCTCCTGCCTCTGCCTCCCAAGTGCTGAGATTTCAGGCCTGTGCCACCACGCCTGGCAAAAAAAGAAAGAAACAAACAACAAAACAAAGATGTTGAGCTAGTTTATTCAAAACAGTATTTTTCCTGAAAGTCAAAGGAAAAATAATGTACAAATATTTTTCAAAAAACACTAAAAGCAGCAACAGCAGATAAAACAGTAAAAAATACAAAATCAGAATTCTGAGTGGAGACCTAGATAGGCGGGTGAGATCCTGACATCCCATGTGCCAATTGGGGAAAACTGAGCTTGGGTTTGTTAGTCTCACAGAACAACAGATAAAATCAATACCCAGAGACTGACCTGGGTGACGTGGTCTTGCAACTGATGAGAAGTTTTTCCTAAAGTAAACTTACATCAAAGAGACTTCGGGGAAAAGCGGACTGATGTGAAACAGGGCATGAGAAATGAAAATTCCCTCTGTGATACAACCATAGCCAGCCTCTGTGGGGGTGTGCAGACCAAAACCGTATCTCCGAGGCGATCCATAAACAGCTCAAGTTTTCAAGTTAAACTCCTGAACCAGCAACATCTAAGACTGCTGGAGAAAATAAGCACAGATTCTCTCCAGAAGAAAGTAACTTCATTCTAGGAAGGGTAAAACTTCAAAGATAAGTTTTCAAGGACAGCAGCTAGCACACAGCCTAAGTGATCAAGCAGGCAGGCGGAGGGGACAGCTCGAGCAGAGCCCGTGAGAGGTGAGTTAGAGAAACTGCACACAAGACTTGAGATCGTTAGAATCTGACACAAAATAGAAACCAGAAATATTTGGTATATTTATTTTAAAGAAAAGTGTGTAAAAATCTTCAGTCTCCTATCTGTAGGAAGTAAGGAGACACAAAACATGATACAAAAGATTTGGGTAATAATCAAACAGAACCTTTAGAAATGAACAATAAAATAATTGAAATAAAAACTCAAGAAGAGAAAACTCCAGAAGAAAACTTACAGACTTGAGTAGAGTTTATTACCTATTTGATAGTAATGTAAGAAGGAAAGAAGAAAGAATCTGATAGAATGAATATAAAGATAATGATGGACAATTGCTCATAAATAATAAAAGATTTTAATCTATAGGTTCACGGAGAGCTGGTGTGGTGTCACCTGCCTATAATCCCAGTTTCTTGGGATGTTGAGACAAGAATAACAGAAGTTCCTAGGCCAGCCTAGGAAAGTTAGCAAGACCTTGCCTCAGAAATCAAATAAAAATGGCTCGCAGAAGAGTGGTAGAGTGGTAAAGAGCTCGCCTGGCGTGTGCAAGGCCCTGGGCTCAATGCCTAGTACTGAAAAGAAAAAGAATGAAGGAAGAAAAGAAGGAATCAAAAAAATCCTAAGCAGTATAAAGTAGAAAAAATCTACATCAAAACCTATTGTCATGGAGATGACATTACAAATGAGTCCAGCTGCTCAAAAGGTAAGGGAGAATCAAAGGAACCACAGAGCGAAGGACTTTGACTCTTTAGCTTTAGCAGTGGAAGAGAAGGTAGTGGGACAATATCAACCACGTGCAGAAGACAGCGAAGGCCAGCTTGGAATTCCAAATCTGGTATAAATGGATTACTAGAGAAGAAAATTACTAGTCCCATATGGCCCCACTAGATTACTAGTGAAGAGAATTCTGAAGGACAGTTTGTAGGTAGAAGGATAGGGACACCATGTGGGAGGACTGTGACCAAAAAGGGGGAAAATCAAAGCAGGTGGAGAAGGCATAAGCAAAATGAAAAACAGACTTTACAGGAGTAGAGTTCAGGACAGAATGAAAGTAAGCGACACTTCTGTGTCCACGGACAGAAAGGGGCAGGGACTGGAATGCTCCTGCAGCCCTCAGTTCTCCAAGAGGATGCTAAACTATTGATTAGATGTTGAAGGTTAAGATTTGCGCTGTCATTTCTAAAGCAACCACTATTAACATAGAAACCTAGGATATTGCTACCATACAATTAGAGGATCTGAAGAAACGGAATGATAAAAATATCAGATTAATCCCAAAGAAGCCAAGAAAGGATCTGTAGTTTTCTTATGAAACCAGGTCCTCAACTGTGAGCCACTGTGAGCTAGAAGTACAGAGAGCATGGTAGGAGGTCGCTGTCAGAGGAAGCTGTGGTCCTCCCCTGCTTTTCCTCCCGTCCACCTCCTCGTCTTCTTCCTCTTCCTCTTCCTCCTTCTCCCCTACACCTCCTCCTCCTCCTCTATCCCTCTTTCTCTTCCTCCTCCTCCTCCCCTGTACCTCTTCCTCTTCCTCCTCCTCGGTTTTCAAAGGATCCCTGGGATAAGGAGGCGCATTCGCTGTTCCCCTGAGATGCAGCGGGCCCCAGCTTCCTCGGGACGGCTGATGATTTCATTTTTGCAATGGGTGCTCTGTCCCAGTATCACCAGAATTCTGAGTTCCTGTCTCAGGAAACAGACGGAAGGACATGGGAGATAAGTGGGAAGAAAGTTTGTGAGAGGAACAGTCCTAAAAGCAGGAAGGAGCTTCTTTGTCTTGGGCTTTTATGCAAGACATGACCTCACCAAGCTGAGATCCTCTGTGCAGTTACAAGCAGCACAGTTTGGCTAAAAGTGGGCCCTAGAAGCAGGGCACAGAGCAACTGCACTTCTGCACACATGGTTAATTGTGACTTTTCTGAAATCATTGGCTCAAGCAGAACGCAGACCTCACTAGAGGATTGAGAGTGGAGCTTGGGATTTCACCTGGTGACTTCACTTACTGGCCTGCGCATCCTACTGAGGAAGATCTACCAGTGTTTAACACGGGATGCTTGCTGATCAGCCTGCTGGGCCCCTGTGCTGGGCGTGTGTGGCCATGTGGGACCTGGCATTTCCCCGGCGGCCTGTTCTAGCTGCTACAACACCAAGATGCTGGGACTCTCACATGCTGAGCCACACTCAGAGTGAGCCAGACCTGCCCTGGGGCCCTGACAGGCTGGCCGCTCCAGGGTCCCAGGTCACCCGCCCACACCATGAGTGGCCTGCTCGTCACTGCTCTCCAGTTGGTTGGACTTGAGCAATTGTCTTCCTCACCGTGAAATAAATAGTTTTTAGCAGCTCCGAGCTAAGCTGGGGCCATTGTTTCAACTTTCCTGTGCTGGCTTTTGTGATAAAGGGAGACTTTTGTTTTGTTTTGTTTTTCTTCCTTTCAGAGGAAATCTAATGCAGCAGGCCTCTTGAGGATGGGCTGAATCCGGTATGTCCAGGCCAGCAAAGCCAGGAAGTTCGAGTGATGGCTCCTATGTGGATCGAAACAAAAGCACCACTGCTACCTCATGAAATCAAAACTGCTACGCTAAAGCCAAAAGCGCAAGGCATGATTCCTTTAGGAAACAGTTTCTAAATGGCGTTTCTGGGTTTGTTTGGTTTATTTTTTTCAGTCATTCAACAAACCTTCCAGGATCTGCCTGGTTTTGTGTAGCCAGCCTCATCCTGAAGGAGCTCATGTTGTAGAGGAAGGACAGTCAAGCACACAGACTGCTGTGGCCCAGCCTGGGCCAAGAGGGCCACTGCAGAGCCTCCTGTGGCATGGACTGCAGCTGAAGGAGTCTCAGGACACAGGAGATTAGGCAGAAGCAGGCCAGGCAGCATCCAGCTAGGACACAGAAAAGTGTAGAGTCCAGATAGAAAGGGCGGTGTGTGCAAAGGCCCTGAGCCACACAAACGTGCAGCTCTCAAGGGACTGCGAGCACTGTGCTTCAGGGAAGTGAGAGGCCAGTGAAGGGGGCAGGTGATTTCTGCATCAACAACTTAAACTCCAGGCCCACGCCTGCACCACGTTGGAGGTATAGCCAGCCTCTGCATTCCTCAATAACCTGAGAGTTGAGGGGTGGTGCTAAGAATCGAGACACATCACAGGTCTAGTTGCAGCGGAAATCACCAGTGGTGATCTGATCCTAAGCAAGCTGCCAAAATCCTCAAGAGGTCTTTATCTATAAAGTAAGAAAAGTTCCCTCCCTCAGTTAGTGGACACAAAGGTGCTAGACAAGTGACTGTTTGTGCCAGGGTTGGAACCCAGGGCCTCACATGTGCTCAGCCCTCAAGAGACACCCCAACCCTGAGGTGGGGGGGTTCGCCAGTGAGTCTGAGGCACTAAGCAACTCTGAGGTTGGTCGTGACAGTGATATCTTTGTCATCATCCTCATCATCATTATCATCATCATCATCGTCGTCGTCATCGTTGTCATCATCCAAAGAGACGAGGATAAGAGGAGGCCACAGACGAGGCCAGAGTCCCAACATCCCCAGGACCATAACAGAGGGGAGGAAGGCGAGGTCCCTTCATCGGGGGTACAGGAGAGTAGAGAGCGGAAGTGGCCGTGATGTGGGACAGGTAAAGAGGGAGTCTGGGAACCGGTGCCCAGGACTGAGCAGTTGGAGCCGTGGTCACGGTAACAGTAGCATCACATACATCTGCTTTTCTTCAGTAAAACTCTCTGCCCCACCACATGTGTTGAGGGTTCAGTGTTTCCTGTCACAGTGAAACACAGATTCCTTTGCCAGGAGGTAGGATGCAGAGAAGACGGACTGACATCATATCCGAACGCTGGACGTGTAAAACATGGCTCCGGAAGTCTTTAAAATGTGTAAGTCACCCCCTTGGACAGAGCCAAACTACGCCTGACAACAGAAAGGACAGAGGGGAGGGGACAGCCCTCACCTTGAGCCTCAGGGCTGCAGATAGCTCTGAGCAGAGCCACAGCCGCCACTCTGGCATGGACCAGCGAGACAGCGCACTGTGCTCCTTCCCTTCTCTGGGTGCGTGGCAGAGGGGCAGAGGGGCAGAGGGACAGGGAACAGACAAGGACAAGACCAGTGGGGGCAAGGAGCAGGGGGCAAGCACGCTGCGGTTTCTGGTGCTATAACAAAAGAACCAAGACTGGGTTGTGTATAATATCAGTTTATTTATCACCACCCTGAAAGTCTCAGTTCAGGCTGTTAGGGGGTTCGGGTTCTAATGAGGGTCCTGGACTCTGCTTCCAAGATGGTGCCCTGAATCTTGCATCCGCCAGGGCGGAAGCGATGGAAGTGGAGAGGCGGGAAGGCTGTGCTACTTCCTTCCAGTTCTTCTGTAAGGTGAGAGCACTCATGAGAGTGACTTGGCCTCTCCCCGAAGGGCTCAGCTCTGGACACCGCCATGGTGGGGATTTGATTTCAGCATGAATTCTGGGAGAGACACATTCAAACCATCACAGGCTCTCAGCTTCCTTTTTGTCAAACGTGTAGAAACCATTTAAAGGCGGACAAAATTCCCAGGAGCTTGCAAAACTGATTTATTCTGTGGCGTGGCTCTCGTAACAGTGTCTCTCCAGCCAGGATCCATGGAACTGTCATGTGTTTATATGTAACGACCACTGTTATGCAAAAGCAAAAGGAGGGGGAGGAGGTGGGTTCTGGGGACAAATGCTGAGCAAGCTAGAGCCAATCAGCCTTCTCACGGCAGGACCTCTCTGGGTTTTTATTTGCTTTGTTTTTTGTTTTGTTTTTTGAGACAGGGTCTCGCTTTGTAGTTCAGGCTGGCCCTGAGCTCAGCCTCAGACTCACATTGCAGCAATCCTCCTGCCTCTACCTCCCGAGTGCTGGGATTACAGGCGTGAGCCACCACACCCAGCAGGACCTCTCTGGTTTTTAATGCAATAATTTATCTGTGAGTCATGAAGCCAGAATTGGGAGTTTCTGAAAAGGGAAGTGGATTTTTTGGAGGGAAGGGATATCAGGCTGCAAGGGTACTACGGAAAATAAGTGCTAGTAATGAGACACTCAAGCTAACATCATTGCTATTAGTTGTATATTATGTTTAGATATTTCACATGTTAAAGAGGGTTTTAGGCAGGTCTGAAATATCATTGTCTGTCTTGCAAATATCATTGTCTTTTACACACACACACACACACACACACACACAGCCCAGGATATAGTTTCAGAGAATACAGTAAACATTTTTATCACGGATAGTTTCAAATGCAGTGTTACTTCAGTTCATGGACTTAATTCTTTGCATAGTTCTAGCTGCAAACCAAATTGGATGAGAATCAAACTAAATTTACCCATAAGGTCAATATTGATCCCAACCATTGCATTTGACTTGGTTCTCATCCAACCCAGTTTGCAAGCAGAATTGTGGGAAGAATTAAGTTCATGAGTTAAGGCACCAGTGCACATCCAAACATAGAAAGCAGCGCACAGTGACTCAGCTCCAGCAGCCACAAGCACCTGCTCCATCTCCCCTTCCCCTTTCTCCATTCCAGGCATTATTTCATTTCATCTGTCAATATTTGAGTTCTGCTTTTAAGACAGATAAAATCCTCTTTAAAAAACACAGTGCTCACACTACTTACCAGTCATCAAAAGATAGAAATAAGTGAAAAGAGCCTTTGTCTTGGAGACTCCAAGGCAAGCGGCAAAAGTTTTTCAAGCGCTTGCGATGTGCCAGGAGTGGTGCAGAGAGCTGTGTGAACTTCCTCTTCATCCTCATCATGACCTTCAGCAATGAATAGACATTTCACTGCCTGTATGAATCCAGGGTCGTCACAGAGAACAGCGGAGAGAAAGGCAGATATGAGCTACGACTTAAAAATCGTAGTGAACGTGCAGATTTAAAACTTTATATTATAAGACAAAAACAGATTGCCACTGATCACCCTCAAGTACTCGGTGTTGTTCGAGCATGCTGGTCCTACTGTTCATGTCACTTTTGGCAGCAGCTCTGGAGTCCTCCGGCCACTTCACTTCAGCTGCATTGTCATGGTTGCCCTGATGTCCTAAATGGATTCACACTGTTTACCTTTCATGGTCATTTTGACTTCGGGGAAGAACCCCAAGTTGCACAACACTAGACCCAGAGAATAAAGCAGATGAAGATCCAGTGTCATGTTTCATGAGGACGCCTTCCCATTGCATGGCATGTGGCAGGAACACTCACCATATTTTTTTTATCAGACTTTCTAAAGATCTTTACAAACAAGGATGTCCAGAACCACTTCAGAAAGAGAAAGAATGAGATAAGTGTCTTTGGGGAGAGGGGGGTATTCTAATGGGGATTAATAGCAACATATCTTTTACTAAATTTTTGAAAATTTAAACACTCACTGTATATCTTGATCCCATCTTGTAAAATGAGGTAGATGTAGACACGCACGATGGATTTATTAGGGGTTTTAGCTCATGTGATTATGTAGGCTGAGAAGTCCCACACAGGGTCATCTGCAAATAGGAGACCTGGGATGCTGGATTATGGCTCAACTCAGATCCAAAAGTCTCAGCCCCAGGGAAGCTGATGGTATAATTCCCAGACTGAGAGCTCAGAGGGGGATACTTGGGGGCTCTGGAGCCTTAAAACCAGAGGAAAGCTACAGTGGGACATTCTGGGCTGAGAGGACAGCAGTGTGCCCCAGCTCTGAGGAAAAGCTGACGTTCTGTTCTCTCTGGGCCCTGCAGGCTGGATGGTGCCACCCAGTGGTGGGGGGTGACACTGCCTGGACACTTTCCCATAGACACTTCCATTGCATGTGCGCCTCACTGTTGGCTAAAGAATTCTGCACCGGGCTGGGGATTTAGCTCAGTGGTTCCGGCGCCTGTCTTGCAAGCACAAGGACCTGGGTTCAATCCCCGGTAACCACATACAATAATGGGCATGGAGACTCACGCCCAGCAGCAATCAGTACCACATACCACAGTGCCGGGCGTGGTGGCTCACGCCTGTCATCCCAGCACTCGGGAAGCAGAGGTAGGAGGACTGCTATGATGTGAGTTTGAGGCTGAGCTCAAGGCCAGCCTGAACTACAAAGCGAGACCCTGTCTCAAAAAACCTAAAAAAAAAAAAAGAATTCTGCACAAAGTCTCCTTAGGTCTCTTTCAGCCTCTCTTTCCTCCCTGTGACAAAATGCCACTCTAGTGGACTCAGGACTCACAAGAATCCAAGAGGCACCAGTGTGTCTGCATGTGATACATATGGGGCGCAGGTGGGTGGGAATCAGTCTAGTCTGATCTACCAGAATGAGCTGATGTCACGGTTCAGTGAGTCTGTGCACACTCTCTTTAGTGCTGTGGTTAGATATTCACATCCCCCAGAGTCTCATGAGCTCATAGGTGGGCTTCGGGGAGAGGATTGGATTATGGGGGCTTAGAGCTAGCCCGCTGTTAGGAACAGGATCTGATTGGGGTAGGTGGGTCACCAAGGGGGCCGACCTCGAAGGGTCCATCTTCCCTGGTTCCTTCCTTCTCTCTCTGCTTCCTGGCTGCCATGCTGTGAGCCTCTTTTCCTCTGCTGTGCCTTCTGCATACCATCCTGCTTTGGAGCCAGCTGGCAGTAGCTGGAAACATGAGCCAAAATAAATGTCTCCCTTTTTAAGTCATGGATGTGAATGTCTCACCAATGAGCAAGCAACTAACACATTAGGTCAACTCAACCTGTCTCTCAGCTCCCTCTCCCTCCCCCTCTTTCTCCAAGATGGTTCAGGGAAGAGAGTGACTTACTGTGTGAAGGACCGTGGTCATTCCCCTTCCTCGGGCAGACATCAGTCCTCATGGACGTACAGGTCCCTCTATGTAGAATGATACAGTGTTTCCATGGAGCTTTTGCATCCTCCAATATACCTTACAGTTTAAAGCATCCCCAGATTATAATACCTAAGACAGTGCCTGGCTGTGTAAATAGTTATTACACTGTCTTTTATATGCATTTTTATTTTTCATTGTTTTCTTCTGAAAATTTTCTGTCCAAGGTTGGTTGAATCTGTGCATTCAGATCTTGAGGATGTGAAGAGCAATTCTATGATTTATGGTTTAAATCAGGGTAACCTGCAGAAAGAGCAAAAAAAGTCAGCAAGAGCTGCCTGAGGGAACTGGATATTCATGGGCATGGCCCCCAGGAAACACTCACCACCTGGACCCCTTCTGAGGCCCTGTCCCCTTCCCTTGGCCCCTGGGCTTGGAGGGCACATCCTTGTCTTTCTGGGTGCTTCCTGCAGCCACCACCAGTGCGTGTGGCTTGGCCTGGCCAGAACTCAGCCTCCTCTCTGGACTTGTTCCTGCTCCTCCCCGTGGGATTCCTGGGTCCCTGAGGCCTGGCTATGGCTCCCTCAGCTCTCAGTGCAAAGTCCCAGCTGTGGCCCTCAGTAGTGGCCCCCATTGCCTCTAATTGTTATCTGATGGCTTCTGTCTCATAGGAACTTTAGGGGCAGCCCTACTTCACTCCTGTGTTTCTGTTAGAGATAGTGGTTACCACAGACACCACGGACCACGGTAGCATGTCCTTTCTGAGATCCCCAGCCACTAGCACACAGGTGGCATACACAGGCACTTCTTAGACATACAGTGGGTGAACAACTGAACTCCAGGCCCCTCCCGCCATGACACACCTGGTGCCCTCCAGAAGGTCACCTCCTTCTCCCAGTGTCTCCACAGGGACAGAAACAGGTATTGAACTCAGCAGTCTGCAGTAAGGACAAGAAGCTAAGGGATGACACAAAGGGGATCTCCACTTCCAGAGTCAGCAGAGCCAAACGGAAGCAGGAAGTTCTCAGGGGAATGTGGGACCCTCGGCGGCCTCCACTGGCTTCCTGTGGCCACTCACCTGGCTTCCTGCCTCTTCTGCTTCCTGTTTGAGGTGTGGTTTGGCCGGAAATGAATGACTGAGAGGCTCCTGGCAAGCTTCTAGGGTTCTGGCACAGACATAGATGGGAGATTATATTTGAAAAGATGACCTCAACAACTGGGCTCCACATCCCTCATCTGAAAATACAAATGCTGAATTGCTCCACCATTCTCTTCGAGTGCTGACATGAGGCCACAAGAGGAAAATCTCACACCATGAAACCTTGTTTTGTGCTGAAAAATTTTAAATGTTGTCTAAAACAAACTTGAGGCTATGCAGATAGGAGTACATGAAATATAAATGGATTTCATGTTTAGACTTGATTCCTGTCTCAAGGAACCTCATCACATCTCTGCAGATATCCAAAAATCAGAAAGAAAAAAAATTCCAAATCTCCAGCCACTATCTAGTCCCAGGTATTTTGGATAACGGATTTTCAACTCGTACCTGCATCTTGGACTAGCTTTGTAGGCTCTTAATTTTATGTATTTGAACCCAAATGAAAACATGCATCATTCAAAAACTGGGTTTTAGTTTTTATTATTTGTAACATTTGCATACATGATTGTTAAATTCATGGAGGCGTTTGGTGTGTGTATATAACTCATCTTAATTCTTGCGTCATCCCCTTCCCTTCCCCCACGCCCCTCCTTCCATCTCTTGGTCGCCTTCCTTTTTGCAAAGAGTCTGTCTTCCTGTTTTCTATTATCTATCTTTTATTTTGTTCTCTAAATTATTTATATTTTGGATCCCACATATAAGAGAAACTAAGTAGAACACTGTGACTGATTCCACTTTCCTGCTGTAGGAAAAGCTGGGAGACAAGCAGGGCAAGATAAGGGCCTTGGCAGGGTTTTTGCCAAGTTTTGGCTAAAAAGAGTTAAACCCTTGAAATGTACATTTTTCTAGTTAAGAAAAGCAGGGAGCTGGGGCTTTAGCTCAGTGGCACCATTCCTGCCTTGCAAGCACAAGCTTGTGAGTTCGATCCCTGGTACCACCTAGAAAGAAAAGAAAAGAAAAGCAGGGAAAATTGATGAGCAGCCCCACCCACTTTGGTACCAGGGCCTCAGTTCATTTATTCCAGTTAAAAACAAAAGCAGACAAAGTGAGGTGGGGCTGTTACACAAACCTTACTTACTATGTACAGCATGTATTCACGCCTGGACACTCACCATATATGACTGTATTTTTTTATTCTCCCACATATGAACACACTATTGTGTGTGCATTCCCTTTTTCCCTAGCTCAGCCTTAACTGTGAAGTTCTGCTGTAATTCTCACTGCTGTCACCTTGACAAAAACAAAAAAACACTTATACAAAAACATACATGTAAACAATAAAAGAGACTGTGTCCAAATCAGGCAGCTCAGAGTCTAAAATAGCCAATCAAGTTACAGCAACTCTTAAGAGACAAAGACCCTTTCTTGCCATGTACTAAATGAAGCTTAAAACAAAGACTCTCCTACCTTATTCCCACAAAATAACTATTTCCTTATTTCTCTCCTCTTTCCAATAAAATTTCTCCTTCTAAATTTACATTTCTAATTCTTTACTTATATAAGTCTACACATCCTGGTTAAGATCTCCCCTCACCAGATATGACAGTGCAAATGACTCAGACTTATCCTTCTCTCTAACAGAGTAGTGCTCCATTATGTGTAAGCACCACATTTTCTTTATCCATTCATCTGTTGATGGACAGATAGGCTGCTTTCAAGATTAGGCTGTATAAAGATGGGTGTGTACAGATAATTGTGATACCCTAACTTATTCAGGAAGGTGCCAGAAGGGGAAGAGTGGGTCAAATGGAATTTCTAGTTTCAGTTTTTTGAGGTCTCATCATGCTGGTTTGTTGCTGTTGTTGCTTTGTTTTTTGAGACAAGATCTCACTTTCCACCTCAGACTGGCCCTGAGCTAACTATGTAGCCTAGGATAGCCTCAAATTCACAGCAATCCTCCTGTCTGTGTCTCCTGAGTACTGGGATTACAGGTGTGAGCCCCTTCGCCCGGCATTGTGGCATGTGGTACCAGAGATCAAACTCAGGACCTTGCGCTTGCCTGACAGATGCCAGAACCACTGAGTTCAATCCCGGGCGCCCATGCTCATTTCTTCGGTGGATGTACCAGTTCACACTCCCATTGACAGTGTAGAGAAGGCCCTTCCCCCAGTCCCTCCAGCATCTGTTGTTACTGACTTCTGGATTACAGCCATCTTTCTGGAACAAGATGGAATCTCAGTGTTGCTTTAATTTGCATTTCTCTAAAGGCCAGAGATACTGAACACTTTTTCATGTATTTATTGACTGTACGTCTTCCAAGAAGTGTCTGTCCAGTTCAGTTCCCCATTTTTTGATTGGGTCTTTTCCTGGGAAATCTGGGTTTTTTTTGTTGTTGTTTTTTTTTTAGTTTTTCACATGTTTAAATATTAGTTCTCTGTCTTGGGTATAACTGGCAAGAAAACTTTTTCCAATTACACCACAGGCAGTGTGTCTTAATGTTACTCATTCTAACCCAAATGAAGACATGCTTCTTCTCCAAAGTGAGCTTCACTTTGACACTGTCCTCGCTACGGTGCCACCCAGATGCTCTTGGTAAAGTGCCCTTTGTGCCCTTTGCCCCTCTGTGAGGTGCTGTGACCCGTGGAAGCCAGTCCGCAGCCCTTGGAAAGATGCATCAAACGTGTCTTTTGTTCAGAGAGGTTTTCATAGCCTCATTTCATGGTGGGTAACCTAACAGGAACTAATTCCACGTGGCATGGTGGAAACGGACAAATAACGATGAGATATTTGCGGTGCCAAAAAGTCAGCCAATGCCTCCATGGGAAAACTGCTCTCAAAAAATCATTCTCCCATGTCCACGAAAACCTTAAAATAATGTTTACACAAATCCAAAATAACTGTTTGAGTGTGCTTTTTCCTATTCTTTTGGAAAATTATTTAATGCGCTAGGGGAAGATTTATGATTTTGCACGTAATTATGATTTGGAAAAATGCCTAACCGCCTGCTTCCTTTGTGTGACAGCTGTAACAAGACAACGTATTAAATTCCAACTACAGCTCTGTGAGAAAGAAGAGGAAGCTACTTTCATTTCGTTTTACTTGTTTTTTATCAGACCTCAGAAAAATCCCACTTTTCAGGTAACAAAAGAGTTCACAGAGTTGCTCTACAACTTACAATCTGCCAGCGTCCTGTGACGAAGGAAGCGGCTCTCACTCCACACATTCCCTGGTCCCTGCACGCATAATACTGTTTGTCACACAGCTTCCCATGTGACCTAGGCAAAGACGGGAAAGGATGGCTGGCTGGGGAAAGCAACCTCGCAGCAGAGGGATAGCACAGATTGAGAAATGGCAGGAACCGGACAGGGTGGACACTTGCAGTTCCAGCCACTCAGTGGGCCAGATGTGGGAGGATTGTTGAAGCCCAAGAGTTCAAGACCATCCTGGGCAATGCAGCAGGATCCTACTGGGAAGGAGGAGGAAGGTGGGGGCGGGGGGCAAGGGGAGGAGAAAAAGGAAGGTCAGGAAAGGACAAGACAGGAAGGAAGTGAGATGAAAAGAAGTGAAAAAGAAAAGGAAAAAATAAAGCAAAGCAGCGCTCCCACTAATTTCAACAGGGCAAGACCCAGGTACTGAAGAGCTGAACCTGGATCAAGGAAAATCTACCCCAGAGGAACAATTTGGAGTCTGTCTAGAGCGACTGTTTTGCTCCAGCAGAGCTGGAGGCTCTGGAGCCAATGGCTTGGAGTCCAATGTCTTCATCTCTCCCATGTCCTGGGTGGCTGTCCGCTCTCTACAATGAGGGGTCTGTGCTGACACCAGCTACATGTGGTGTGTTTCTAGCCTATGCATCGCAGCCATTCATTAGCTTTATTTAAAAACACATCTATTTCCGGAAGACACCTGGGCACATCCACAGAAAGCGAGTAATTGCCAGAACTGGATGAAATCAAGCCCCCAGGATGAGCAGAGACGGTTCTGTGTGCAGACAAAGCACAGCTGGTGCCCTCTCAGAAGGTGAACTGAGACTAATTGGATAATCCAGAAACCAATTAGACTGAAGTTGTAAAAGAAGTCTTGTTTAGCTCAAAGAGATGTTCTCTCCAGCAGAGGAAGAAAAGCTTTATGTGCATAAGGTAAAGAGCTGCATTACATTGTATAAACTTTGAGACTTACTTTCCTCGCAGTGGTATTAGATGAGTAAAGACACCGATCTCAGAATTAGATGGAGACCAGACTTTCAAGGAATGAGAGTTGTGGGTCAGGCTTTGCAGGGAAACATGCCGCAGAAAAACTTTGGTTATGTCAGGTGCAATTCAGCATTCCACAGAAAGCCATGATTATGCTGCTGTTAAGGAGACACATGCAGGGGCAGATTCTCTTGTATATTTAGCACGTGGGGAAGCCAAAAGCTGCGGCTATGTCTTATGAGGATGGCATTGTATTAACACACAGCTGTGCCAACTGCCCAAATGTATACAACTGATCACATTTAGAGGTACCAGCTGGCACCTGCAGTAGATGAAATTAACAGGCCCTGGAAAGGAGGGGGTGAATCGATCTTCAGCCTGGTTTGTGGAGTCCCCCATCCAATAGGCCTCTACAGCTCTGAACCAAGATGAATGAAGTAATCTTTACATTTTGTAGCATCTAATGTTCAATGCAATAACTTTCGAAGAGACTACTGGTCAACTAGGGGGTCATGGTGTAGTGTCCCTGTTGTGTTTCCAGAGCCTGTCCTGGGGGTACTCAGGACCCAGGCAAATGTTATATGTGACTAGAAGTGACTTAAAAAGAGTGACATCATACAGGCTCTTGCCTTGGTTTTCCCAGTCTCTGGGGACCCGAGTGGTCATCTTGGCACATTACTTATTGGAAGGGAGCTGATATGAACAGCATGACAAGTGGGAGGAGCCAGCCTTCAAGTTCCCAGGACCCCCACCCTGCCCACTTCTGCCATCCTGGCCCAGCACACAGAGGAGAGTACCTGCTAAAGCTCCCTCCAAGTCAGAAGAGACCTCTTCTAGAGAAAACCAGCAGAGCTGAGCTCAAGAGCCAGCCCTGAAGGGTTCTTCACAGCACTGCACTACCTTATCCCTTCTGCGAACTCTTGGCTGCAGCCGCCACTTGCCTTTCTCTGCCCTGCAGTCTCCTGATGCTGTGAAGAACCAGGTGCTCCAAGCTGCTTATCACCCCTAGTCGGTCCCTACCCTACAGGATCACGAAAGGATCTGCCCAGAGCCACAGAATGAGGGCCTTCCATGTCTGCCATTTGCCAGGCAATAATGTGAGGTCAGTTGTTCCACAATAGATGGCTTTGTAAGTGGCAGAAACTTGGGCTGAGAAGATAAACAGGCAGCAGGGACCCAGTTGCTGGGTGGTAGTGATTTATTCCCACCACTCTGACCCTGAACATCCTCCAAGAACCAGGACCAGGGAACACACTTCCTGGGTCACCTCCAGACCTGGTCACTTCATGGCTCAGAGTCCTCCTCGTTTCCTCTACCAATTTCACTGGAACTGTCCTCAGAGCCTTACCCTTGGTGACTGTCCTCTCTGAAGGGAAGACACTGGCCCTAGAAATGCCTGGTGTCTCCCAACAACTGTTCAGGGCTGCCACTTTTTTAATTTGTTGAATGAATCTCTGCCGTACTTCCCCAAGTGGTCCCCAAATACGTGTATGTTGAGGGAATTAAAACGATAAAATATACATGACAGAAAAATCATTTAAGTCATTCTCAAGTGTAATTCAGTGACATTAAGTGCATTCACAGTGTGCAACTGTCATTACTGTCATTTCTAGAAATTTTCATTATCCTGTAACCTAAGGAAATAGCTTTGCACTTTGTTGAGTGCAAAGTGTACCCCCAGAAGATAAGAGGGGAGAAAGATTTGTTCCCTGCAGCAGGGGAGGAGCATACTGGGGTTATTTACAAAACAGTGCTTCTCCTTGAAAAACCAAAGGAGTTTTACTCAAGGAATCATTACATATTGATATAAGAAAACATATGTAAGGATAGGAACAATTCTGAGCATGCGCCATTTAAAATATACACTTCTGAACATGCTCGGTTACCAATGCACGCATCTGAGCACGCTCGGTTTAAGATGTACACTTCTGAGCATGCTCAGTTTATAATGTACACTTCTGAGCATGCTCAGTATAAGATGTACGCATCTGAGCATGCTCGGTTTAAGAAGTACACTTCTGAGCATGCTCAGTTCAAGGTTATAAACCCCATGGAAACAAGATGGCTGTAGTGAACATAGTTGGGCATTCATTAATTCCATGTTTAATTTTGCCAGAATGGCCAAGCTGTTTCCCACAGATGGCCACACAATGTTGTGTTCTCACTGGCAGGGCACAAGGGCTCCAGAATCTCCACATCCTCACCAACGCTTGTTATTTCCTATTTTTTTAAACAACTATTCCAAAGACTACGGTTTTGACTTGCGTTTCCCTGACATCTGATGATGCTGAGAATCTTTTCCTGTCCTTCGTAGGCGTTTGCGTCCTCCTTTGGAGAAATGCCTGCTTGTGTCCTTTGTCCGTTTTCCACACTGGGCTGTTTCTCGGCACTGAGCTGCCCACTGTTTTTAGTCGCAACTGAGACACCTTCACCGGGAGCGCCGCAGTCACAGAGGCCTGAGCCCCACAATGCCACGTGCCATAGCGGTGAGTGCCACTAATGCCGTGGGGCACCTTCCTGTGAAGGAAGTGAGGGTCTGAGGGTCACATATATCAACACTAGCGGGACCTGCCTGGCCCGCTGCAGGTTCGCGCCCCCTCAGGAGTGAGCAGGCACGTCAAGGCGGCTGCACAGTGGACTCCGCCCCGCTGTCCGCAGCTGCCGCAGAGTGCACACTGCCCTCTTCTGACAGGACTGGAGCTACGTCGACCTGGGAAAGAGGAAGGGGTGGTGCTCGACGTCAGTACTTTTTAAAAAGAGGCCCAGATCAGTCACCGTTTTTCGTTTTTTGTTTTTTCAAAACAGGATCTCCCTATGTAGTCCAGATTCGCCTTGAACTCACTATGTAGCCCAGGCTGACCTCCAATTCTCAGGGATCCTCCTGTCTCAGCCTCCAGAGCACATGCATCACCACAGCCGGCCACTCTTGGCCTGACTGGGTTTTCTGTGGCGCTTAGAGCTGCCTGGTGCAAAGGTGGGCGGGGCACCGCGCGTGACCCTGGCCCTCCGCGCAGCGCGGGTGGAGAGCTGGGCAGCGTCCGCGGGGTCCTCGACCCACGCCCAGCCGCGTGCCCGGCTCTAAAGTAAACACCGCGGGTGGCGGGACCGGTGCAGACTGACCGACCGACCGCTCGCCCTGCACCGAGCCATGGCGGAGGGGCCGGCAGAGCCCCGGGGCCTGCATAGCCGCATCCTGCAGTGGTGAGCGGAGAAGGGCTCTGGGATGAGGGCAGGGAGGGGGGCACTAGGAGCATTGCCCCCAACTGCTGCCCAGGACCTGGGGCTAAAGCCGAGGGTAGGAGTAGCGGAGACCCAGACAAGGTCCCAAAAGCATGGTCTTGGTGCTGAGATACCACCTCAGCCAATTCATTTTATTTTATGCTATACTCCTGTCTCAGCCTCCCAAAGTGTCTTTTAAAGCTGGCCGGCCAGAGCGCAAACAAGCACAGTTGTAAACCGCATACACACACACACACATACACACCTCTAAGTCTCTGGGTCGGAGCCAGTAAGGGCTCCAGGTTTTCCGTCCTGGGCTTCCCCGCCCAGGTGGGGGTGTCACTGGCCCAGGAGCGCTCAGTGTTTGTGGGCGTGGGCTCGGCCGGAAATGTTTTCACTTAGTGTGGGATCCAAAGTGAGATGTTTTCTCATTTAAAACACAGCAGTTTTTAGCCTTAACAATGCATTCCACTTAGTGACATTCGCTTCAGACTATTTAAATAGAAGCAGAAAAAAAAAAATCATGAAAAATACCCACAGCCTTTGGCACAGAGGGACTCCCGGTCCCGGTCTTTCACCCCCTTCCTAAGGGGAGAAAGAACCTAGAGTGGCCAGGGGGTGGCTGGAGGGGGCCAGCCAACCCCCCGCGGCCTGCTCTGTTCTTCCCCAGGGTCCTACGGGATGTTTTCCAACAAGACTCTTAAAAAAATCATGAATGTGAAATAGACAAAGGGTGTGTTTGTGATTATAACCTCAGAAGACCTAAGTGGCTGCTACTTTCCTCTAAAGAAAATTGCTTGGTGTGTCTTAGTTTGTATGCACAGAAACACACAAAATAAAACTCCAAGGATGAAATAGTTTCACAGCAGCTCCCAGAGCTCGCACTGAGAACCTTCGTCATGGCTGCCAGGCCCATCAGTCAGTCAGGATTTACATTATGCTCCGGAGGTTTGAGAGAAGGACAACAGATGGAAACGTAGCTGAGAATCCCCCTTAGATGTTTGTGAGCTGACAAGGGGGAGGCGCCATCCCTCCTGGTGTAAACTGAGGCCATTAGGAAGGCAAGGTACACTGTAGCAGCCAGCCCAACAAGCGCAAGCCCTGCCTCCACACTCCCAGTCCTCCCGGCCTCTGAGCCACATTCTTCTGGGGCCCAGAAGTGAAAGTATTGGGCTTAGGTTCATGGCAGACACCGTCCAGTCAGAAGGCAGCAGGACAATGGCACTGAAACCCAGCCCAATGCTTGTGATGCCACCCAGACCTTGGCATTCAGGGCAAAGGGCCCAGAGGAGACCGGGCCACTGGAGGGACCGCAGTGGCATCAGGTGTGGAACACCCAGGGCCTTGGAGACCTCATGAGAGTTGGCCCCCGACAGAGGACTGAGTGTGGCACTGTGATTCTGTGATCCAGCTGTTCACTTGCAGGGTCCCACTGTCTCAGAGACATTAGGGCCTTTGTCACCCACACAGGACACTTCTCCCAGGGAAGGTGGGGGAGCTGGTCACTCTGGAGTCGGAGCAGTGAAGCTTGGCTCTCAGGCAAGGACGGGACGCAGATCAGCAGGGTAAGGTCAGATCTCAGCAGCACAGAGGTGGAAAGTGGCTGTAGACTCAGCAGCTGGGACCCTGGCTTGTGACCTCTAGCAGAACCCAAAGATCTGGAGTCTGGGTGGTGAGCCCTGGCTGGAGACTGAAGAGCCGTCTCCTGCTTGTGAAGGGACCTTTCCCATTTCCGCACTCTGCGGAAACTAAGAGAATGTAAATATATTTTAAGAGGTGCAGAATTCAGGCCAAAGCAAAAGGTGTATCAATTCCAGCACACACACAGGGGCTCCCATATTTGTCTTTATGGGGAAGAGAGGCACTCAGAAGATAGGAAATCACCAGCCTCCCGGGTATGTGTGCTCTGATGTTGGCAATCACAGCCCGGCACTGTAGCCTTCTCAGAGCCCCAAGATCCACCACATCTGACCAGGAGACCAGGGAAATTATGAGACTGGCAGCTAAATGACACATGTGATCTGATCCGCCCAAAACCTGGGCAGAATTAAAGATCTTTGTCACCCCGTGCAGCACGCTTACCTGATGTCTGCTGCAGTGGTTCTGCCCACACCCTCCTGACAGCCTCTTTGAGCACCTAGTGGAGGAGCAGTCAGACACTCTGTGCTGCCACTTCCAGCTTCCAGCTTCCATTCTGCATTCGGTGGGAGACATAAAAATGACAGTAGGGGGCTGGGGATTTAGCTCAGTGGCACTGTGCCTGCCTCGCAAGCACAAGATCCTCTGTTCAATCCCTGGTACTGAAAAAAAAAGACAGCGGTGAGAGTACCTGCCTGCCCACCAGTGCACTGCATGTGTCACGGGCTTGTTTTCTGCCATGGGCATCACCAGGCCTCCGCATGGTGAAGGCCTGGCTAGAGTCCTTGCTGTGATCTCGCCTGTGCAGGGATTTACTTTGGGCAAAGTCGAGCTGCTGAGCCCTCCATGTGCCTAGGCCGCGTGTGGCACTGCTGCCCACAGCCAGGCTGTGAAGCCGGGGACCTTTGAGGCAGAGACTGGCAGGATGTGGTCACAGAAGGGATGACTTTCTCAGAGCAGTCAGCACAAGTCAACACAGGGCACAAGCCCAGGGCGCCCCTTCTTTACGAGGATGGGTCACAGCCCTTTTAGAATCCCCACCGCTGTGACTCAGCACCAACTGAGACTCCCTTATTCACCATGCCTGGGGCCAGGAGGGTCTGGATTTTGGATGTTTTTCAGATGTGAGGTTTTTGCACAGATTTAATGAGATGATGGTTGTGAATCCCAGCTGAACACAGAGTCACCCATGCTTCATACATCCTCTCATGTAATGTGCTCTGAGGGTAGTTTTGTACAGCATTTGTGTGCTTTTATGCACAAAACAGGGTTTGAGAGTGTGACATCTTCCTCTGTGGCGTCCTGTGAGTGCTCAAAACATTGGATATTCAGGTTTCTGATGCTCAAGTTGTGTTGCCATCTGTTGGCCCAGCAATGCTGAGATTGAGCGCCGCCATTTTGAAGCAGGGGGGCCGTCTATGGAGGCCTCAAGTAGACAGGTGTCTGCAACGGGAAAGCTGTAGCTTTCTTTCTCACAAGGTGGGAGAATCCCTGGTAAGGAGTCAGCGTTGTGTGCTGTGCTTTCAGGACTCTGTTCCCTGACTAGCTGGAGCACTCTAAATAAACAGAAGAGAGTTTGAACTTGATACACAGGTCTCCACAGCTCTCTAACATTTTCCTGTGTTACAGGGATTTTCATACTTCAGCGAGTGGCATCTTGGGACCGACCAGGCCTGTGGTGTGCTCTTGCAGTCCCTGCAACTCAGGAGACTGAGGCAGGAAAGCTTGAGTCCAGAAATTTGGGCCCAACATGGATAACATCGTGAGACCTTGTTCCTTAAGAAAACAGAGAAAAAAGAATAATATTCATATCAAGTACATGTATGGCTTTGCCACTACCCTTTGCCACCAGTACTTCACTGTGCCCAGCCCCCTGCCCAGACAAATGCTTCAGTGATGGCCCCAGGGGGGTGTCACAGACTCTCAGAACACTCACCTCCTTGGGGTTGGACTGAATTGAGTGACATCACCCCAAAATTCATGTCTACCGAACCGCAGGCCTGCCCTGATTTCAAAATAGTCTTTGCAGATGTAATTAGTGAAGGTCACAGTGGGTGAGGCTGGGCCCTCAACCCAACCACTGGTTCCTTTGAAAGAAAATCACAGAGACAGACACAGAGACAGTCGTGGGAGGACATAGAGGTCCGCAGGGCACACTCACGAGCCAGAAACACCACACACACATTCCAGCTGTCACTCGGGGCTTCTGAAGCTGGGGCAGCACAAGTGTGTCCAAGCAGTGAGCTGTGTTGTCAGTGTCTCAGCCTCCTGCTTTACAGAGTTCTCTGTGTTTGAAAGGTGCACGGACTTGCTGTCCTCTAGGAGCCCCCAAAGATGCCGAATCCAAAGATGGCCACGTCCCCTGCCTAGAAAGAGGTGTTATGTGTGTAAATCCTGAGTGCATCCTCCTGCAGGCTTGTGACCGTGTTCACTGACACGCTACCTCACGGGGCAGGCACTGTCTAAATGGTTGTCGCTCTGTGTTGCTTAGGGAGTGGTGATGAGAGAAAAGGTCTACACAGACTCAGCACACATGATTTTTCCTGAATGCTTTCCCATCTGAAAACCTAACATATCAATAGCCAAAAATTTATAATCAATATTCCCAGCGCTGGCTCAAGCACAGAGTGCTCCTTGTGGACAGTGGTGTGAGCCT
Source organism: Petromus typicus (assembly GCA_004026965.1). Lineage (NCBI taxonomy): Eukaryota > Metazoa > Chordata > Mammalia > Rodentia > Petromuridae > Petromus > Petromus typicus. The sequence continues at coordinate 25,783 of PVIR01002637.1, forward strand.
CTCCAGGTCCACTCAGTAGTGTAGGTGTATTTGACTTGGTTGGATCTGACACGTGTCTGGTCATTAGTTCTGTCAAAATGTCCCACTCCGGGACAGTGTGCCAACTTCCTCCTCCGTGTCCTCTCCCACAGGCTGGTGGACAATTTCTGCATCTGTGAAGGGTACAGCTTGCCGCGCTGTCTCCTGTATGAGATTTACATGGAGACCTGCGGACAGAGCGCTCAGAGCCAAGTCAACCCAGCAACGTTTGGGAAGGTAAACCGGGGGATGTCACGGTGCTGTGTGCCGCGATGCTGTGCTGGCCGGTGGTGGAGACGTGCTAGGAAAGTGCACTGCTGGGCAGTCCTGTTGCTGTGCACACTAGCAACCTCCTTGAAGGCGTCCGTGTAGTTTTCAGTGGGGAAGAGGAGCATGGGGGCCTCAGGACAAAGGTCCCCGCTAGTGCCAGCATGAATGTGGTGCACCCAGCCTGCTGGGCGAATGCAGGGTGTTTCTGTGCAGAGCTCCTCAGATGTTCCTGGGTTCAGAGACGAGGTCACAGCGTGCCTGGCATGAGACCCCGTCTAGAGCCCTGTGGCGCAAACCTTCGGTGAGGACAGAGGGTGGCTATAGGACACAGGGCTGAGCAGGAAGGCCTTGTATCTTCACAGCAGGACCGGCTGGCACAGCTCTGCCAGGGCCCGCCGACAGATGCAGGCCCCGGCCTGGTGCAGCCCCAACCACCCATCTTCAGCTTTGGGTGACCTGGCAGGGCCTGGATGACTTGGGTGATAAGGAACTTCCCGCTGCGTCCTCCCTTTCTCCCCGCTTCCTTCCTTTCCCAGCGGTCCCCAGGTGGCCAGAGTCATCGCTTCATGACATACTTTCATTACTGATGATTCACGGCCTGGCTGTTCAAAGAATTTATCTAGATAAGAACAGAAAAGAGCCAGAGAAATTCATTTTAGCAATGTAATAACATCCATCAGCCCACCGCCCTAAATTGCACACATTGCCTGGCCCCCATCCTGCCCCCGGCCCCGCCCCACGGAGCCATCACCCTCACTTTGATTTCTGCTGCCGGAACAGCAGGAGCTGCGATGCAGCTCAGGGGCAGAGCTCCTGGGTTCAATGCCCAGCAGCAGAATTTTAAAAAAAAATCTGTGTCACAGCGTTCTATTGGTCTCACAGTTCAGAGCATCTGTGTGTGTCGGTAAGAGCCTGTTTCTAATTTTGCTGTTTAACTTTATTGAAAGGAGTTGCGTCATCTGCAGTTGTTTTCTCACTCAGCACTGTATGGAGTCGCATTTCCTGTGGCTGCCGCGGCTAGCTCATGTGCGTGTGCTCCGTGGGTATGGTTAGGGTACCTGTTCCGTGTGTGTGCATGCGCGCGCGTGTGTGTGTGTGTGTGTGTGTGTGTTATGAAGAACTTCTTCAGGCCGTGAATACCTATGTGTGTGCCTGCAAGGCGTGTGTGGCCATCAACATGTGGGCCAAACTTCCCAGAGGGGGACGCCCTGGTCTCCCCCCGACGGCACTCCCATGTCACAGCACTAATAAGAGTGCATCTGGTCACCATTCCTACCCAAGTCCACCCCCCAAAATTCTCATCCTTGGTGGGAGCTCAGTGCGGTGACACTCAGACTTTCCTGGTAGCTAAGGATCAAATACGTGCGACGACAGTTCCCGCCCTCTCGTGTGGGCAGTGTCTGAGTCCCTCCCGCCCACCTGGGCACTGTCTAAGCCGTTCCTGTCCTGCCCACCCACCCACCGTGACTCTGGCCTGCTGAGGTGGCCAGGGCTGGGGATGGGGCTCAGGGATGCCGCTCCTGCTTCACAAGCACAAGGTCCTGTGTTTGATCCCTGGTACTGGGGGGCAAAGTGGACTTCCGGGAAGATGGCAGAGTGGTAGGCAGCAGAGAAAGAACCTCTGCCAGATCTGGTGTACCTGACATTGGAATACGGCAACAAGAGAAGACGGAGGGAAGTGGGTCCCTGGCACCCAGAAAGGATCTGCAGTAAGGTGGCCTAAAAAGTGGTCCCCAGGTGCCACCCAGGACGTTGGGTTGATCAGAGAGAGGAGCAGTTCCCTGGCCTCTCCACTTGTCCTCTGCTTCCTCCTCCCCTCCTCCTCCTGGTGGCTTCCATTGGCTTTTATTCCTCTGTGGCACAACACTCTGTTGGTTTCACTATAAGTCTGTGGTCCACACAAATAACTCCAGCATTTGTTTTCACATAAAGTAAAATGAAGCCAGGCCACCCCAAAACTGCGGTGTAAACTACGGCGTGAGCCACGTGAACAGAAAAGCGCGCGTGTGTCGTCACCAGGCTGTCAGCGCGTGTGGCCGTTGCACACAGGAGGAGCCATCCCTTTGTCCTTCATGCTCACACTTGCACTTATCTCTGACTCCCGGAAGCCCCACCAGGTCACCCTTGCAGCCCCCACATTCATAAGCAGGTCTCTCAATCATGCTGTTTTCAAGGTGACCTCAGAAGTCCCTACAGCAGGAGTGAGTACCCCCCATGTCAGCCCACTTCTCGAGATCCACCGCACAGAAGATAGGAAATTTCCCTCAAGGCCTGGCCAGGCTCTGGCCTCCTGAGCAACACCCTCACCTGGCCTCTCAGGGAAAGGAGAGATGACGCGCGTTCGGGCTCTGTGTGGTCCCTGCTCCCTCCTCTCAGACTGCAAACCCCTCGCCCTCCCGTGTTGTTTTAGGCTCTTGGGGCTGGGCCCTGACTGAGTCACAGCGGGGCCGTGCTTGGTGTGTGCAGTCCTGTGCCCTGAAGACAAGAAAGAGGATCCCACGCAAGGTCTCGGAACTACAGGATAGCCCAGAGGAGGAGACTGCAGGATGACTGCTCCTGCACTGATTTTGATTTTCTTATTTTCAACCTCAAAGAACCGATGCGTTTGGGTTGTCCTTTCACTTTTCATCTCTGTGAACACATGCTTGCGGCATCTAGAGGTCACGTTCATTGCGGGCAGCTGGGACCTGGGACCTGGACATTGCAGCTTCATTCCCTTTTTCCTTTTTACAGTACCAGGATCAACTCGGAACCTTCCACTTGCCAGGCAGGCGTGGGCGGCCCTGCTGAAATACATCCCCGGCCCTGGCTTCGTTCTTTTTCTCCCCCTCTCCTTCCCCTCTCTCCCCCACTCCATTTGTTAGTTCCTGTTCCTTTTGCAAAAGATCAAGCACCCTGCTTTCTATCATATATCTTTTATTTTGCTTCTTAAGTATTTATACTTCGGGTTTCCCTATAAGAGAAACTCTGATGCTTAATACTTCGCGTCCTTCACCCCACTGCTCCGGAGGACCCATCCCTGCCCCCCGAGCCCCGTGCGAGTCCTGGGGCCTGGGCCTGCCCCTGCAGCAGATACTCTGTGCTGCGAACTGGGACGGTGGGGGAGAGGAAGGGGAAGAGGATGTGATCTGCGGCGTGTTTACAAGGGAGACAACAAAACACCCGACCTCACTTCCTGCCTCCTCCCGGGCGGAGCTGGTTGAGCGCCCAGTTCCCCCCCGCAGATGTGGGAACGCGGCTGGCAGCTGTGCTCCGTGATGAGTGATACAGACACTCGTTCCTGGGGCCAGCGATGTCTCCCATGGACCGGACGCTTCCAGAAGGCGGACTTCCTCTGTTGAAATAACATTTACCAACGTTTTTCTGATTAGGAAGGAATACATCCTCTTGGTAGGAAATGTGGAAATTAAAGAAAAGAACATCGAAAAGGAGAAAATAAACACTGACTATAGCCTGAGTACAGCGAGCAGCTATGTGCATGTTGCTCATGTGGACCCTCCAGCACACATGTGAGCAGCAGGAGCCATACAGAGACCACAGACTTCAGTGTCATCTTCGCTTCCCACGTCCCTTTGCTTGGCTGTCCCCAGCCCACCTTCTTCCTTAATGGGCATGCAAGCCCCGGGTGATGAAAGTCCCTTTGTCACACTCACAAGTCCCTTTGTCACACTCCTAGACCCAAAAGCAGCTGCGTGGCGCTTAGGGTTCTATTCCAGATAACATCAAAGTCTGGACACCTTACAAGCCCCCACCAGCTTGGTGTCTGGCCAGGAAGGACCTGGTGTGGCTTTTTTGCTGCCTCTGCTCCTGCTTCCCCGTGCTGTCTGACCCCGGAGTGGTGGGAGCGAGGGGAGAGGGGCTGGAAGGTGTCACCTGCTTTCAGTCGGCTGGGGCCCTGGCCCTAAGTGCCTGCCTGGAGCCTATTCAGGTGTGTGTCCCTGAGCTTGCTGGTGGTGGTTGCTTGCTGCCTTCGCATCCTGGGTCCAGACCATGCAGAGTCCTGGCTCCCACTCACCAGCTCTTTCTCACACGTGACTGACCTCAGGCCACAGACAGGATCCAGCCATTCCTGGCCCACATAGCCAGGGGGGTCTGAGCCCTGAGCAGTAAGCTCCCCTCTGCTCAGCCAGCCCTCCCTCCCTCGCGGCCCGCCAAGAGTCCAAGCCAGGGGACAGACTCAACCACAGGGCCTCACTGAGGAGCTGGGACCTCCCCCCATCGTGAGGCCGACATTAGCAGGAAGTGCCTCACAGTGCTTCCTCTCCTCAACATGCGTATGTAGCCCTGAGGACTTTTAGAGATTTAGAGCCAAATTTTGGCCAACTGCTCCAGGACACTGCTATTTGAGGTCCTTGTGCCTGCATCTGTCACATGGATACTCAATGGATGGACAAACAGATGGACAGATGATGAGATGGACGGATGGACAGATGAGTGGGGGTGGATGGATGGATGGTTGGATGAATGGAGGAATACAAAGGTATGTGGAAGAATGATGGACAGATGGACGAGCAGACAGAGAGCAGAGAAAAGGGCCCTCCCTGCAGACTGCTACCCAGTTGGATTTTTATCTCCTCTGCTGGCCTTGAGTACTGGACAGGCTCTTACTGCTTCCTCAGCTCCAGATACAGTGGTCAGAAAGACACCCGTGGTTAAACCCTTCTTCAGTTATTTTCCTTTAACGGTACTGTTTGCTTGTCAGGACCGAGAGAGATGAATACCCCGATTGATGTAGAGATGGGTGACAGATACAGAGATAAATAAGAAGATAAATGCATGGAAGTAGATAATTATAGACAGGTACAAAGATAATGTACAGATAATTATAACTACAGATATGGAGACAGAAAGACATGGGCAGATATGGAGAGGCAAGCAGGGACAGACAGGGGTGGAGAGTCAGCTAAAGCTTGACTTTTAACAGCAGCAAGCTCGGACTCACTGTTTGGGTTATAACCCTGAGCGAGCTACTTCACCTTATTGTCCCTCCACTGGCAGCTCTGAGTGTATCCGTAGCAATAATGTTAATAATAACAAACCCTACTTCATGATGTTCTTATAAGGAATGAATGAGGAAATACATTTTTTTAAAATGGTAAAAACATCCTGGCAGTCCAAAGATATTAACTTTTACTGTTATCATGTCTATTCTTGCTCAGAATGTCAAACATTAAAGCACTTTCAAATGCAGGTTACACAAATGTTTTTGCAACTGTACCATAATTTATTTAACCACATTCCTCACTGGGCAGGCAGGCTGTAATTTTTCTCTGCTCCAAGCAATGTAAGCTTTTCTCTGTATTTGATGATTTCTCTGGGATAGATCCTCAGCCACAACCTGCTGTGACGATTATATATGGAAGTCCCCCTGAAGCCCCTGTGCTCAGGGTGGACTTTGGGGAGGTGATTGGATGCTGAGGTTTGATACTCATTGATGGATCAGTCCCCGGAAGGAAGTTTAAAGCTGAGTATGAGGTTGAGAGGTGAAGCCTGATTGGAGAAGGTGGTCACTGGGGGCGGGGCCAGGGAAGATCTCTTCCCCCTCCTCCCTCGTGATCTCCCTCTGCTTTTTGACTGACAGGCCATGAGAAGCTGTTCTATAGGCCCCTGTACCATGCTGCCCTGCCATGGAGCCAGCCGACTACAGACTGAAATCTTTACACACTGAGCTAAAATACAGCTCATCTCCTTTAAATCCCGGGTGTTAAGTGTTGTGTCAGCCACAAGAAAGGAACTAAGACCCTGCCACATTGCTCCCCCTGAGGCGAACTGTACACAGTTCCCAGTCAGCTCGTCACCCCGTCACCCCTGAGGACATTCTTACTTTAACCCTTTTATTCCTGTTCTGGAAAAATCAACTAGTGAAAAACAACATCCAGCTGTTTCTGGCTGCATTTTCTGGATTACCAGAGAAGAAAAGTACTTCTGTACAAGCATTGGTCGTGGGTAGCTCCTGTGTACAAATTGTCACAGAGTGTTTTCTGTTGGGGAACAGGAAATATCCCTTATCCAAAATATGTAGAACAAGAAGTGTTTTAGATTTGGAATACTTGTAAGGATATAATGAGATATCATGAGAAGAAGATGAGACCCAAATCTAAACTCAAAATTCACTTCTGTTTTATATATACCTTATCTACACAGCTGGAGGTAATTTTATATAATAGTTTAATTTTGTGCTTGAAACAAAGTTTTATAGTGGGGAATTCTCTACTTGTGGTGTCCTACAAGAGCTTAAAATGTTCCAGATTTGGGGCATTTTGGAGTCTGAATTTTCAAATTAGTAATGCTCAACCTAAATTTGTGTTTTCCTTAATATTTGTAGACGTTCCCTTTCCATTATGACTTTTTTTTAAACTTCATTGTATTTTTTGCAGGAAATTATCTCAGTTTTATTTTTCATTTCAACTGTAATATACATAACTGCTCATAAGTGAAAATACAGAATAATCTGAGGCTGGAGTTACTCAGTAATATACAATATGCAGATTATTATGTTGCCAGGCAACCAGAAAGTTTACTTCTGCATCTCCTTTTGAGATGCCGCATCTTCTCCCAGGGTATCACATCTGAGTCCTGTGCAGGCATTCTGATAATGTCTGTAGGGGCCAACTCTGCATCTTGATTTTGTTTTACACTTAGATATGTAGGAAGATTCTGAGTGACTTTTTGAAGATATCTTGGTAAAGATAGAATGTCTGGCTTTTCATTCTGTTTACACCTGGTGACTTTGGCTTTAACCTCTGTTGTTCATTTTCTTCCGCCCATCTTGCCCGCACCTCACCGAAGGCCCGCCCTTGGTTTGCACTCATAAGCACAATGCTGACTTGTGGCACTTGTGCCTCCCACACCCGGACTGGTGTCGTCTTCCTGTGAGAAGTGTCAAAGTTTCACCACATTTCAGTTAAATGCTACTCTCTGAGGCTAATGCAGCTGGACAGAGGGACATGACAGGAAGCCGAACAGTGGTGCGGCTGAGTGGCTACGCTGGACAGGAGGCAGTCAGGAAGGCGTCCCAGGCCATCTTGCAGTTTCACCGCCATCTGGGGCTCTGTGTTCACAGGCCCAGCCTAGACACTACACACACAACGGGTTTCTTCTGACGAGGAAACCGGGGCAGATTTCCGGGATCACAGGCAGAGTATCAGTCCAGTATCTGGAGAAAACTGAGTCACAAGTGGCTCTAGCATTTGCAAGCATTCGCCAAACGAAAGCTTGAAACAGAAACTTAGGTAAAGATGTGAACTGCCTAGCAAGTCCAAAGTCCTTAGTTCGATCCCCAATGCCACAAAACAAAGCAAAAGTTAGGTGAAGAATAAACTTTGGATTTCTTATATGAGAGAAATCATGCAATATTTCTTTGTGTGTTTGATTTATTTCACTTACCATTATGATCTCAAGGCGTATCTGTTTGCCTATGAATACCTCAATCTTATCCTTCTTTCTGGCACAGTAGTACTCCACCGCACATTTCCTTTATGCATTCGTGTGGTAATAGGTGTATACAGTAGTACCTCAGTTTACAAATTTGTTTTACAATTTGGGGGAAGATGGCTGCATTTATATTTACATGGAGAAGATGACCATGGCTGTGTTTGTCACCCAGTATAGTTTGTAAATGGAATCAAGATTCTGCAAAAAACACTTTTTTTCCAAACCAAGCTATTTGCAAACAGAAACTTTCGTGAGCTGAGGTATTAGTGCAGGCTCCCAAGATTTCTCCAGTATGAATTGTGCTGCTATAAACATGGTTGTGTGCACATGTGTCACTATGATATGATGTCCTTAGCTGTTTTGGAAAGGTGCTCAGGACAATAGCTGGGTCAAATGGAATTTCTAGTTTTAGTCTTTGAGGAATCTCCCTGCTGATTTCAACAGTGGTTGTACCAATTTCCATTCCCACCAACATGGAGAAGGGTTCCCTTTTCTGCACGGTGGTTTAAACCTCGTGAGCAGTATGTTCACTTTTCCAGATCTGTCTGGTCTGATTATTTTCTCCAATCTCACTTTTACTTATTTTCTTTATCATCAGAAAAGAGAAAGTGGGTGGAGCTGTCTGAGAGAGTGAGGCATCCACCTGTCCATGTGGGACCTTCTGTCCTAACTCTGGCTTCTGTCCACAGCTCGTGCACCTGGCCTTCCCAGATCTCGGCACCCGCAGGCTGGGGACCAGAGGCAGCGCCAGGTAGTGTCCCAGCTTCTATTTCTCTGAAATGCTAAAAACGAGGATTTCAGGAACTGCAAACTGTGCAACAGCTCTGACCAAACAGCTCTGACCAGTAGCTTCAGTCAAGTCAGTGACTAGGAGGAAACATCAAAGTCACTGGATACACATATTTTTTTGTTTCCACAGTTTAAATATTTAGATAAGTAAATGTCTATTGAAATACTGAAGTAATTATACACGTGGGATAATGAATTAATTATCCTTTGAACTAAAGTTTGTTTCCTTTGCTGAATTTCTAAATGCTTTTCTTCTCTTAGTGCCTATGAATCCCAAATACTATGTTTCATTGTGTGCACAGGCCACACCTATCTGTCTCTTTCTTCTCTTCCTCCCATATAGTAACAGTTTCCCTTCTGCTTACACTTTCATCTTTGGTGGCTCCACACATTAGGGAAAACTGGCCCTGTTTGTCTTTCCGAGTCTGTCTTATTTCACTCAACACGGTTCCACCCATTTTCCTGCAAAATTTCCTTCTTCTTCTTCTTTTTTAGGTTTTTTTGAGACAGGGTCTTGCTTTGTAGTTCAGGCTGGTCCTGAGCTCAGCCTCAAACTCACATCACAGCAATCCTCCTGCCTCTGCCTCCTGAGTGCTGGGATGACAGGCGTGAGCCACCACGCCTGGCACTGTGCTATGTGGTACTGATTGCTGCTGGGTTTGAGTCTCCCCGCCCAATATTGTTTTGTGGTTGCCAGGGGATCAAACCCAGGCCCTTGAGGTTGCAAGAAGGCGCGGGAACCACTGAGCTAACTCCCTGGCCCCAAAACTTCCTTCTTTTTATGGCTGAATACCACTGCAGTGTGAATTTGTTCACCCCGTTTTCTTTATCCCTTCATCTGCCAGTGGGCACAGAGGTTGGTACTTACCTTGGCTACTGGGGCTTGTGCCACAGCAAACATCAGTGTGCAGGTTCCCTAAGCGCTAGCTTTCCTTCCCTCGGGTTTATACCAAGTGTGGTAGAATTTCTAGCGGCCATGCTGCTGGCGTGTCTGACTATACTCAGGACCAAGCTCGACCTTCCAGTTCTCAGAGGATAAATTGCAGCATTATCAGGGGCATCGTTAGCATGATTGTCACAGTTACTACAGTCCCTGTCCACTGTGTTAAACTGAGGTGGGAAATCAGTGAGAGGGATGGGAAGCCGAGTCAGAAGCGTCACTCCGTCCCCTGCCTGCCGCCCCACGGGAGGAGAGTTTGCCACACCACAGGTGGGCAGCGAGGCCCAAGAGAGTCTTGTTCTGCAGGTGCGTGGTCTCCTGGGCTCAGAGAGAGCTGAGTCCGAGGAAGGCACTCCGAGAGGGCAGCATGACTGCCGTGCCAGGCTGTGCCCTGTCCATAGCAGGTGGGAAACATGTCAGGGGCCCCTAACCCCTCCCATCCCAGTCAGCGAGTGGCACTGAAGAGTGCCAGGTGCGTCCCCTCTGACCAGGCCCAGGGCTTCTCCTGCCACCCAGCATGGCGAGACTCACAGCATTTATCACCACCCTCGGGAAAGGTCCACAATCAAAATCCTCAGTTTGAATAAAGATCACTTTCCCACCCTTATAAGGCTAAAGCATCTACATGAATTATGACAAGTCCAGGATTAGCCATAATAGAATCTGCCTCATCCATCCACCAGAGCTCGCCCAGGCCTGGTGACCGATCAGCTTTTCCAAATGAGTAGAGTCAACAGTGAAGTCCAGAGATGAGTTCCAGGTCTTTATTCACCACCTGTGCCATGTGTGTCAGGGGCTTGACATAATTTTAAAGCCAACCTTTATTTTCAGGTATCACTATGACGGAATCTATATCAAGAAGAGCTCTTTCTTCTATGCCCAGTACTGCTGCCTCCTGGGTGACAAAGGGACTCCCAGGTGAGTGTCTGAGCCTCAGGTTCCCAGCTGGGGGTCAGAAGCCAATGTTAGAACCCCCGACAACTGACCTTGGACCACTCTACCCTTTGGCTATTCTGAGGATGGAAGGAAACACGTGGGCCATCAGCACAGCTTTGACCTACAATGTCACTGGCCAGAGAAACCCATTTCTGGTTCATTTGATATTTTTCAATTCATCACCCTAATTGCCAAAGCTATTTTTCACTGAGTGCATCTTTACTCTTGTCTGTCTTTTGGCACAAGCTGACACAACTAGCTGCCTTCTTCTGGAAGCTTCCTTCAGCCCTCGGACTCTGGCCTGTCCCCCATCACCCGTAGGGCTTTTTCTACAACCTGCTCTTGGCAGTTACCCTCACTCTCCCACAGGTGGGAGCCAGTTTCTGAGTCTGACCCCACCTGCCTGTTGACAGCGCATTTCCATTTCCATGACCCACAAGAGCCTCACGCTCATTGTGGGCACAGCTGAGCATACCATCTCCCCCCAAGTTGCATCTCCCTTGGCTTTCTCATTTTAATCTGCGACAGCAAGAGAGCCACACTTGGCCTGTTACTTGCCCCTTTGCTATTCCCCAGCCATTTCCTGTCACTGATATTTCCTGTAAGCCATTGCCATCCTAGACTGAGACAGACACACCCAGCCTCCCCCTGTGTGTTGCGTCTCCTAAGCCTGGCACCTGCACTAAACATGGTCACTATGCCCTCAATAATACAGTAAAACAAAACTATTCAGGAGTACATGCCTCGAGCAAAGTGTCCTAAGTCATCTAGAGGTGATTTCGAGTGCAGGGAGGAAGTATATGATCCTGCGCCCATTCTGTGCCATTTGATGTAGGGAACAGGGGAAGGGGAAGTTACCAGAACCTCTGCACTTAAATTCTAGTCTCCTGCGAGCCCAACAGCACAAGGTAATTAATTCATAAATAGACAGAGATGAGACTTAGAGAAGAAGCTGAGCTTGGACCTGATCCATGCTGCTCTGGGTAGCAAAGGAGCTTGCTACACCTTTTATTCAGTATGTCTCAGTAAGACTCAGAGGGCAGGGCAGAGATCAACTGTAGTTCTTGAGGAATTATGTAGAAGAAGATCCAGGCGCAGTTCTGCCCTGGAGAATGACAGCATGTGCTACCACCGGGGTCTTTGTTGTTACTGGAGGCGAAGATAAGGTCCGGATATGATCTGCAGGCAGAAAACCTGATTATGTACTAGGGTTGTTCCCGACAATTTATACAAGGCACTGGATGGGTTTGGTACCTGCGGGTCATGGAGGCAGCTCTGTGGATCCCAAAGATGACTGTGTCTGTGTGGACCCACTCAGGCCCTCTCTTCTGCAGCCCCCGACATGTTCATAGCCTCTGGGCTGGTCTTCCTACAGCTCTGCCTGCTCACACACTCTGCTGTGTCTCTGGGTTCCCTGTCCAGGCTGGGGTGAGCAGCCTAGCCACGTGGCCCATCTCTACCAACATGAACCAGAGCTGCAGACAGGTGCTGTGTTATGAACATCCCCTCTGCAGCCATTCCTCGGCCGCGGTCATCCTGTCCTCCCAGCCCACTTCTATCTCTTCGGCCTTCCTTACCCACCCACACCTCCTGAGGTCCCTCAAGGCACACTCTCCTCAAGTGGAACCATCCCAAAGAAACCAGCCCCAACCTGGCCTCCTCCTGCTTTCTCTTCCTTTTCCCCACCTGTCCCCATCCCGCATTCCTGCTGAATTCACCACCTGACCCCCCGGGTTGTCACGTGGCTTCAGTAGGTGACAAAATGTCCAAACCACCAAGGACGTCCATCGCCCAGGAGCCCTCATAACAGAGTTGGCATTGATAGCGCCCACTTTTCTCTGGAAGGTTCCAGTTGGACAGTAAATTGCAGCAGACACTACGGTCACCCTCTGTTTGAGGTCCCTGTGTGTGAGGGCTGCTGCAGAGGAGAGAAAAATTTCCAGGGTGGCCACATGGACACTCCTCTGATGGTGCCATGGTGGAGATCTGAGGCCAAATGTGACATAAGTGTCCAAAATGTACGCAAGCCCTCGAGAGGGAGAGCACGTCTTCAGGGAGGGTCTGGGAAGGGCCTATGGGACTGGGCTTCCGACTCAGCCCAGAGGACAGAGCAGTCATGGCAGAGAAGGGCGAGGCCAGAGGCTGAGGCAGCAGGCGGGCAAGGAAGGGACGTGAGCGCTTGGACTTCTTGGCTGAGCATGAACCTGGAGGGAGGGAAGCTCAGAGGTCCAGACTGACAGGCGGGCGAGGCTGTCCTTCAGCACTGCCAAGGCCTCGCCAAAACCTCCACAAACAGAAATCACGGCGCTTTGCTTTTTTTTTTTTTTTGCTCTGCAATGTTTTGCATTCCTCCAAACCCCACGCTGAACCAGCCCTGGGCAGCCGTGCTGAAGGCGGGGCTGTGTGAGTGACTTGGCTGTGTGCACACTAACGCCATGGGTAGAGGCTCCTGGAGCTGCCTGGCCTGTCCATCTCCTCTGCTGCGTACAGTCTAGCTCCTTTCTCCTCCTCCACCTTCTCCGTGGACGGTTCAGCGGCTCATTGCACCTGGAAGCATGCAAAGGCCTTGAATGGCGCGAACCAGCCAGAGCCGGGGTCCTGGACTCCCTGACTCCTGAGCTGTGAGACAAACGAAGGTTTCTGGGTCCGAGTGACCACCGAAGCATGGCAAGCTAGGCACAGGGGCTGAGGACAGGTCAGGAGGGAAGCCGGAAGGATGAAAGGAGGCGCGCAGAGGCCTCGGAGGGGGAGCTTGCTGGTCAGCGCTCATGGAAGGGAGCAGGGATGACTCAGCCCTGCCTGTCCCCCAAACCTCAGATGCAACCTCAACTCCAGCCATTGTCTTCCACGTCAAACCACCTCTCCCTCTCCCATCTGTTACTCATGGCTTAGTCACAGAGAGAAAATTACAGCCAGAAAAGGGCAGTTGAGGAAGAGAACCGCCGCAGGGAGAGCTCCTCCAGCCGGGTTCGATTTCTTGGTGCGGGGGAGGCCGCCTCCCGCTGCCCACTGTTGGCTCCTGAAGGCTCAGCTGAGGTCTGCAGAATGCCCAAGCTCCCAGAAACCAGTCAACAAACAGGCAGTTAGGGGAGCCGTGCACACTCTCAGGCAGGCACCCCTTAGAAGACAGGGCCCTCAGAGTCCCAGGGCAGACTGGTTTCAGATTCCCAGATGTGGGGCTCAGATACAGGGCTCACCGCAGGGAAGGAAGGAGTGCTACTGGTGGCCAAGATCAGAACAAGAGTGACCACTGGCTTTGTGTTGGCAGACGCATTGGCCAAAACGTAACTAAGCTGGAAGTCAGGGATGACAGAACTGAAAAAAACTGTCAGTTAAAAATTACAAATTGAAGCCAGGCTCAGTGGTGCACAACTCTGATGCCAGCTATTTAGGAGGCTAAGGCAGAGGATTACAAATCTAGGCTGAGGAGCTTAGTGAGAACCTGTATCAAAATAAGAGCTCAGGGGTAGGGCACCTCGGACTCAATCCCCAGTTCCAATGCACAAAAAATAAAGGACATTGATTTATTCATGAGACATACCTGCAGTGAGCACTACTATGGATGCTGTGCTCAACAAATATTTCGTCACTGATAAATTTGCAAGTGTTGGGCAAGGGAGAAATTTTTAAAAGCATTAGGATTTAAGAGTAAGTTTCTTCCCGATACCACAGTTCAAGAAACACTACACATATATTTCAGGAAGCAAAAATATGTCAAAAAGTACATCATTAAGAATCAATGAGTTGGGGCCAGGGATTTAGCTCCGTGGTTCCAGCATCTGCCTGGCAAGCACAAGGTCCCGAGTTCAGTTCCCAGTAACCACACACCACAATGCCAGGCATGGTGGCTCATGTCTGTAATCTCAGCACTTAGGAGGCAGAGGCAGCAGGATGGCACAAGTTCAAGGCTTCTCTGGGCTCCATAGTGAGTTCAAGGCCAGCCTGAATGACAAAGTGAGACCTGATCTTAAAAAAAAAAAATCAACGAGCTATAGTGGTGAAAATGTGGTTAGGGTTAGGAGCTTTTCCGTGAAGACCCTGTCACAGATTCCTCTTAAAAGCCATTAGGTTTCCAAATGAAAAGTTCATCAGTTTGACCATCAGGTTCCAGAAGCAAGACCTCAGCCTCTGTTCATTTCTTCGTCTGCTCCTGTTTTCGCCCCTCACTAGAGTAAATCAGCCTGTCCCCGCGGCGGCCTTGTCTCCTGCTGAGCCGTGGGCAGCGAGAAAGCCAGTAAAAACGGGGAAATGACAAGAGGAGGGCAGCATGGAGGGCAGTGCACCACCAGACAAGGCCAGACTGGAGTGACTGTGGGAGCAGCCTCCTGGGGAGGAGCTGGGCTGACATTTAGGCAGGCAGGAGAAAGAGGTGCCAAGGGCCGGGGCCAGGGAGAGTGCAGAGAAAGGAAAGCCAGAGGGCAGAGTGCGATGGACAAGCGAGAAAGAGAGAGAGAGAGAGAGGAAGGAGAGGTCCGCCCGGAGAGGAGTAAGGGACAGAGAGAGCAGGTGGGAGGTTCCTGCAGCTGCCCTGGCAGACACCCCTTGGATCTGTTGCTGAAATACTCGTTCTCCAAGAGAGGCAGAACAGTGTGCAGTACTCCATGCACACAAGCACCAAGACAGTCTGGGCATGACGGCACACCACTGACATCTGGCACACCACTGACATCCAGCATTCTGGGAGGCTGAGGCAGGAACATCACAAGTCTGAGCCCAGCCTGAGAAACAGTGACTTAGACTCTGTCTAAAAGGGGGAAAAAGATGGCCTGGCAGGGAGCGCGGGCTCAGGTGGAGCTCAGAGTTTGGGCCCTGTGTTCATTCCCAGAGCTGCAAAAGAGTAAGGGGCCATGTTGGCTGACTGGCTGGCTGTAGCGCAAGGCAGCTGTTGCGCTTGGGCAAGCCACTCGGCCTCTCTGCCTCAGTTTCCATAAACCAGCATCATTACAGCATCCGGTTCATGGGGTCACCGGGAAGACCGAATGAACCGATGTGAGGAGCACGCAGAGCAGCCTTGCGGAGCTCCTATTGGATGACTTTTACTTCTCTTTCCCTTTGCTTGGAAAAGATTTGTGATTCTTTGTTGGGCTGTTTTAAGAGGACTGCTCCCAAATTCTTATCACCTCATCCCTGCGTCTGACTGCCCTGCCGCCGACCCACCGTCCTCCGTCACAGGTGGTGGTGGATCCAGCACTCGGAAGATTCTGGTCATTTCCTTCACACCAGGGCAATTGAGCTCTGCGGCCAAGAGATGCCTGAGCTGTTTAAATTCCGTTCCTGCCTGGAGGGTCAGTTTGTGCGAGTCCCTCAGATTCCAAGCCGTCCTGCTGCTCGGTGGCGCCCCCTACTGGTCCTTCTGGGGCTTCTGCTCTGTTCCCTCTCCCCATGTGTGGCACACAGCCCGAATTGTCTTCCATGGCCACACTGTGTGGGACAGGAGAGCCAGAGCACCGGGTGGTTCTGCTGGCCTCGCCCCCAGGACAGCTTAGGTTCAGCACAGCTCTGGCTCTGTCTCCCTGCGGGCCAGCCCTTGCCCTGGGGGTGTGGGGCGCCGGGCCCTCCAGGGCAGCTGCCGGGCCCAGCACAGATGGCTGGCTTCTGCTCCAAGGGTAGTGGCCCCTGGGGTCTCTGTCAGGCCCCTCCCTTTCCAGAGAAGCAGTCCCTCCCCAGGAAAGCTGTGACCTGAAGCTTGGACCATCTCCTCCCCACAGCCGGAGGGACAAATCCCCAAGCCCATCAGCAGGGAATAGATGAGCTAATCTTGGAATTAAGCTTTTGAAGACCAAAGACAAAAAGCCCATTGGTATCAGCTAGAGAGGTGGCACGTGTTCTGTAACAGATTCCAGTGACATTTCTCATGGAAACTCCAGGGACTGGAAGGAAATGGTACATGATTTTTTTTTTTGAGACCAAGTCTCCCTTATGCAGTTCAGGCTGGCCTAGAACTCACTATGTAGCCCAGGCTGCTCTTGAACTCATAGTAGTCCTCCTGCCTCAGCCTCCTGAGTGCTGGAATTGCAGGTATGCAGTACCACACCCGCCATACCATGATTTTCAAGGCTAGGAGAGAGGAGCTGCTGGCTGTGATGTCTCTATCCACTGACTTATCCATCCAGAATGGCCCCTCTTAGAGGTGGGCTAACGGAAGACCACAGTGAGGGAAGAAGGGCACCAGGGACTAAGCACACGTGATGGTGAGGCAGAGGGCGGCCGCCGCCCTGATCGCGCCCTGACTGAGCAAGCTGTTCCCCTTTGAAGCCTGACTCGAGAGCTGGGTCACTCGGGAAGCTCTCAGCCGCGGAGGCCATGTCCCTGAGCCCATCTCCGCTTGGGTCTCTGTAGGGCCCACAGGGCTCAGTGTCTGACCGAACCGCACTGCAGTGCTTCCTACAGCACCATCAGGAAAGGGGCGTGAGGAGGAGCCGCGAGAGCCCCGTGCTTCCTTCCTCCACACAGGGTCCCTTGAGCCCAGCCCTACCCAGAGAAGCAGATGCAGGGACCTGGTTGACATTCCTCCCGGGGAATGTGGCACCCACAGGAGCTGCTCACACTGGCATCTTCTGCCCAGCACAGCCCCAAATCATGGACCATGGGGAAGGGAAGCCAGGATCCAGCACAGACCACGTGACCTGTGCAGCCTTGGCTCTGAGAACCAGCCCCATCTGGATCCCCAGAGGCCAGCCGAGGCCCTCGCGCAACAGCGCCTGGAGCTGCAGAGCTGTCTTCTCTGCAGCCTAACTACCTGTGAATAAATGTCGATGGCTCACTCTCCTAAGTGGAAGCACCACAGGATACACGATTTGCTTCTCAAAGAGCATGCTTTAAAAAAAATCCCAGCAAGATTTTTCTTTAGACACAGAAATGCTTATTCTAAAAGCTACAGTGGACCCTTGACTTAGGAACTCAGTTCGTTCCGAGGGCTGTTTGTAACTCAGATCTGTCGGTTGAAGGCTCAGGCTCCTCCACGCAGCCTTCAAAGTCTCTCTGCTATTACAGGGAGATCTCAGCATCCTTAGAGACACCGGCTCGGGGTTTCTCAGTTAGCCCCACACAGGAGAGGATGCGGTCATGCTCCTTCCAGAACTCGTTCAGGGTTCAGTCTGACCCGAGACCATCTGGAAGCCCAACGGCCAGCATTCAGGTTACCGCTCAGGATTTTGTTCGTAAGTTAAAACTAAAGCTCCAGTCATAACCCAAGTTGTTCATATGTCAGGCCAGTTGTAAATCAGGAGTCCATTGTATATGGAGTTAAATAACCTTAAAATAAGACGAAGGACAAGAATAAAATGGGTGGAAATCCTCTGACTGATATTAAGGTCTGCTGTGTGGCTGTAACAATCCAGCCTGTGGAGTACTGTGCTGGTGTAGACATTCAGATCAATGGATCGGGGTACAATATCAGGAAGCAGGCCCACTCAGATAAATTCAGTGGATTTTTGGTAAAGATACAGTAATAATTCTGTACAAAGAGGTAGCTGTCCCACAAATGGTGCTGGACACTACATAGTAGATAACTGCACTGAGCTTCAACCTAAATTTTACAGCTTCTGTGAGAATTCACTTAGAATAGCTGGCAAAGTAGAGCTGCACACCTAGAAAACCAGGTTCTCGGGAGGCTGAAGCAAGAGGCTCGCAAGTTTGTGTCCAGCCCTGCTATGCCTTGACACATGAGGTAGAAAGGGCTGGGGTGTAGTTCAGGGTTTAAATGCTCACAAGCATGCATGAGGCTCAGCCACACTGTGGAATGCTACTCAGCAGTGCAGAGGAACAAGTGCCTCTATCACTTGTTCTAACCTGGCTTCCATCCCAAGTACCATTTTGTCAAACTCAAAGTGGCCCATAAACTTAAATTTAAAATATAGGAACAAAGCCAGACATGTGGCCGACACCTAGAATTTCAGCTTCTCAGCTTAGGCTGGAGAACTGTGTGAGTGGAGAAGTTGAAGGAAACACAGCAAGGCCTCATCTCAAAAAACAAAATTAAGTCAATAAGAATATTAACCTTACAAAAAGTAGGATGAACTAGAGATAGGCAGACAGTTCCTAAACTTAATACCAAATATATGGGCCACTTAGGAAATAACTAAGACTTCATTTAAGTAAACCCTGTTGTTCTGGAAAAGCCTATAGGAAGAAGATAAAAACATGAATACAAACTGCTCGAAAATATTAGTGAACCACACAGCTGGCAAAGGACTGGTATCTAGAATATGGAAAGGATTCCTAAAACTCAGCAGACAAATGATCCCAGTAGAAAGTGAGCCAGGATGTAGGCGGCACCTCCCGGGAGAGGACCGGCAGGAAGAGAGGCGGCATCGTTAGTCATTCTGAAATCCCACCTGGAGCGCTATGAGCTGCGCCTGTCGGAGCAAAGAAGACAAGTCTCCATGCTGCTGACTGCAGGCAGGGACGCCGGGAAACTGCGGGTGCAAATGGACATCGGCCCAGCTGGACAGTTTCTCCTGAAGCCAAACGCTCAGTTTCCATCTTAACCAACAATTGCAGTCTTGAGGATTCATCCCAGAGAAGAGGGAACTATTGTCCACACAAAAACCCATTCGCACATGTTCTTAGCCGCTTTATGTGTGATAGCCGAAACGAGTCAGCCCAGGTGTCCTTCGGCAGGTGACTGGCTAGGCTAAGTGGCACAGCCACGTTGTGGAATGCTACTCAGCAATGAAGAGGAACAAGTACCTCTATCAATACACACAACATGGGTGAGTCCCCAGGGACTCTGCTAAGCGGAGACCACATCAGTCCCAAAAGGGACACACCATGTGGCTGCATTTGTAAAAACACTGGGATGTGACAAAACGCTTGAAATGGGAGACAGATTAGTGGTGGCCAGAGGTTGGGGAGCTGGGAGTGATAGTAGTAGGAGATAGGTGTGCTTATAAAAGAGCAACTCAAGAGGCCCTCAGGGGGGGTAGACATGCTTGGCGAGCTGGCGGTGGGTACCTAGGCCTCCGCGGATGATAGAACGGTACAGAAACACCAGCCAGGAGTTGGAGGAAGGCCTTGGGAATTTGGTTAGGGTCGATGGATTACATCCACATCCACGTCCACGTCCAAACTGCGACAGTGACTGCCCTGTGCATCCCCGAGTCCCACATCCTCAGCGCAACCGTCTGTGAGTGAGAAAAAACGGGAAATGTTGCATCTGTGCCGAACACGTGCAGACTCGCTCCATGTGAAGGCGTGGAGTGGCCCAGGCTCGGCATCTGCAGTGAGTGAGGGGCCCCACGAGTCCTCCAGCTTCGCCAGGTGCCCGGCCCATCCTGGACAAGGCAGGATAATGAAACCCAAAGGGACCTGGAACAGGTGCGCCAGGGAGACCAAGCAGTGACCGCTTTTGCAAAATATTACCATGGGGGAACTAGGCAGAATGTAAAAGGGACTTGTCTCCATTATTCCAAGTGCAGTTACCGCAAGAAAACTTGCAGTTAAAATAAATAAATCCCCTGAGCCAGGGATTTACCTCAGTGATTCTGGCATCTGCCTGGCAAGCTCAAGTTCCCGAGTTCGATCCTCAGTAACCACATACCACATGCCACTCCTATAATCCCAGCACTCAGGAGGCAGAGGCAGGAGGATTTCTGTGAGTTCCAGGGTCACCTGGGCTACATAGTGAGCTCAGAGCCAGCCTGAACTACAAAGCAAGACCCTGTTTGAAAAAATTAAAAATAAAAATTTTAAGAAGACAGGACATGGGCACAAATGCCCAGTGTGCACTGAACACAGAAGACCGTGCAGGAGTCCCAGAGCACCCACCCTGCTATAATGCTGACCTGGAAGGTTACTGGGATAGGGGCAAGGGAGGAATGCTTTGCCCTTGTGGGGGGGCGGGAGAGGGTGTGCCTGCATTCGGGCAAATGCGCACGTGTGTGTGTGTGTGTGTGTGTGTGTGTGTGTGTGTGTGTGTGATCACATCTTGGCTAGACTTGCCTATCTTCTCCACTTGGATGAAACTCTCCAACATGTTTCTTTTTTCTTTTCTTCCTTTTTTTTTTTTTCCCTGTCTTTTTGAGACAAAGTCTCACTGTGTAGTTCAGGCTGGCCTTCAACTTGTGGTGATCCTCCCGCCTCTGCCTCCCAAATACTGGGATTATAGGTGTGAGCCATCATGTCTGGCTCATAAAAACATGCTTCAAAGAAAAATTTTTGTCTATTTTCCAAATAGATGAACCTCCATTCCCTTTACCATACATTCTGTATCACAGGACCCAGGGTTTCTCTCTGGAAAATAAGCCTGGCCCTCACTCCCCTCCTCCTTTCCAGTTTAGCACATTAAAGGCTGGAAAAAGCCTCTCTTGCCCCGCCTCCCCCTCCCAGCCTTTGTTCTTTCTGCCTTTCTTCTGCTGCCAGCCCTGAGCACAGGGGCTGCCCTGGCAGCACAGTGGCTCTGCGTGGGGCACACAGCCAGGCCGCAGCTGGCTGACGTGTAGAGCAGGCCAAGGACTCCTTCCGGCCCCACCACCTGTGGAGACAGCAAGGTTGGAGGAGCAGCCCCGGCCTGGCACCACCGGCGGATGGTACTGGCCCCAGTGGCCCCTCCTAAAGGTCCCCCCTGGCCCGAGCAGAGTCTCTGTTCCTTGTTTATGAGCCAAGCAGCCGCTGGGGCTGAGTGGCAGCTGAGCCTTCCTGAGTGTGGGCCCCCCAGCTCGAGCCCCCGGGGCTGTCTCGGTCCTAATGAGGTGCCCAAGTTGCAACCCGCTGCCTGGCCCTGTCCACCCTGTGGTTTTCAGGACTGGTTAGAACTTGCTGGGGCTCAAAAGTATGCACTACCCCGCTGTCTAGCAGCTGAGGAAGTCCGTGCAGGCAAATGCACCCTAGACAGTGCTCTGGCCCGGCCAAGGCTTCAAGGCAGATGCCACTCCTCCCAGCCCCTCAGTGTGTGGAGATCTCTGTCGTTTATCCCAAGCACCATCCTCTGGCCCCTGGGGGCAGACGCCAAAGCAGCCAATTGTAACTGCTGTCTGCCAGGAAAAGTCGGTCTCTGCAGCTGATTGGGGCTTGAGGACAATGGGTTTGACTTGCACTTTGAAGTTCCCCAGGTCATCAGGCTGCAGCTCAGTTGTTTGTAAAATCTAATGGGTCTGGACACCAGCGGCCCCTATGCAGAATGGCAGGCCACCACCCCAGCCAGTGTGTGAAGGACGCTGCTTCTGTCCATGTCAAGTTTCAAAAAGCATTTGTTGTGCTTTATGCTTCATCTGTGATACATGTGTATGTGTGTGTGAGAATGTGTGTGTGTGAATGTGTGTATGTGAGTGTGTGTGTGTGTGAGTGTGTGTGTGAGTGTGTGTGGTGTTGAGGATGAAACACCCACAAATGCTATACAAGTGCTCTGCCGCTATCTTACAATTCCACCCTATTTTTTAAAATTTTAATCTTTATTGTTACATTATATATACATATCACCATCACATTCAACATTGGGAATTTGTACCAGTATATGACACAATTCTCATTTTTTTCCCATTCCCCCATCCACCCTAGAGCCCCCCACCCCCTATACATCAGCTTTGTTTCCTTTTTTATTACCATCACATTATTTTCCCCCTCCTTATTTACCCCTACACCCTATTTCCTTTTAAATATATTGTATTTCACAATATCTACTACATATACTAGAACTCACTTACCACCCTATATTTTTTACCAGACTCCTGTAAATCCTAGAGGATCGGTAGAATTCACAGGACAGGCACTCAGCCCCACACGGTGGCTCATACCTGCGATCCTAGCTCATGGCAGCTGAGGTGACATCATCGCTGAGAGTTAGAGCCTGCGTACTTAGTGAATTTAAGGCCAGCCTGAGCTGCATAAGGAGACTGTGTCTCAAAAACGCCAAAGAAAAGGAAAGTTGCAGTCCAAACACAGCTCTGTGATTTCTCTCTCCCTTACCCTGTACCGTGGGGTGTGACCCTGCCCTGCTCTGTCTTCCTGACAGGTTGTTGGAAGTGTTGGGGTCACCCAAGTGCAGCACTCAGCCATGACAAGTGCTTGGTGGATTTTAGTGATTCAATTTATTGATATGAGCAAAATTCCCTAAGTTTTTATGATCCTTACATACGTAGTTATGTGAATACATACTTACTGTTTCAACTTCGTATCTTAAAATGTCCATGAAGTTCTGTATCTTCCAGCCAAAACCCAGATCATTTCCCCACGGGGCCTGAGAAAGCCGGCAAATGGGCCTGCTGCGTTGGAAGGTGTGCGCCACTGCTGCGAAACCTGACACGGAAGGAGTGCCAGTGCGAATGGGGTTTCTTTAGGTTTTTATCCTCTGACCTTGGTAATTGCTTCGGGTTGTTTCCCTGTGGCTGGAGTGATTTGCGAGGGCAGATTTCGAGGCCAAAGCGATGTAAGTGAAAGTCTGGGTTAAGGACAGATGATGTCAGAGCCTGAGAATGTGAGAGTAGGTCAGTCAGGCTGAGGAAGTAAAGGAACAAAAAGAAAAAATGCATTAAGCTAACACTGCACTTGGAAGACTCGGTGCGGAAAGTTTTGTTTCAAAAGATAAGTTGCGGGGCCGGGGATTTAGCTCAGTGGTTCCGGCGCCTGTCTTACAAGCGCAAGGACCCGGGTTCGATCCTCGGTAACCACATACAACACTGGGTGTGGAGACTCACGCCCAGCAGCAACCAGTACCACATAGCACAGTGCCGGGCGTGGTGGCTCACGCCTGTAATCCCAGCACTCAGGAGGCAGAGGCAGGAGGATTGCTGTGATGTGAGTTTGAGGCTAAGCTCAGGGCCAGCCTGAACCACAAAGTGAGACCCTGTCTTAAAAAACCTAAAAAGTATATATATAAAAAAAAAGATGAGTCGCATGCCGGGGCATCGCAGCTGTCCTCAGGCCTGACCCTCGGAGTCAAACTACTCGTAACAACTAATTAATGTGGCCTGTGTGCTGGGGCTTTGCCACACTGAGCAAAATGGGCATTTGCTGTTTCTCAGAGAAAGGAGGCTTCTTCCCTGCTGCCCCCACGGATGGCCCAGAAAGAATCTGGCCAGACAGGAGCCCCAGGAGCTGAATCCATCTGTCAGCGAAGGAAGGAGGCTCCAGGTGTGGGGATGGTCTCTGAATATCAGATCCTACTGTTCCCCATTACAGGGCTGGGAAATGGAGACTTTTTAGTGAGCTGCAACCGAGGCAAGCGCTCCAGCTCAGCTCTGCATCCCCACTTGCCTCTTTCATCGTCGCCACCCCACCCCCCACGTCTGCAGTTGACCTGTCTTCTCTCCAGTGTGTGTAGTGCAGCCTGGCCTTGAATTTGCAGCCCAGGCTGCTCTCCAGCTCATGGCAAGCCTCCTGTCTCAGCCTCCCAAGTGCTGGGACTACAGGGATGCACCACCACCCTGTGCTTCCGCAGTAGCTCCTCTTCCTAACGTTCCTACTTTAGGGTGCAGCAACTGAAGGAGCAGCCCCCTGGGACCACAGGTGACCTCACGGAACAGCCTAGCTCAGGGTCTCTCTGATGCCACTGGCTCCGGCCTCTTTCTCTGCACTGTAACTTAAGACAGAAGAAGACCC
This sequence comes from Petromus typicus, assembly GCA_004026965.1. Classification (NCBI taxonomy): domain Eukaryota; kingdom Metazoa; phylum Chordata; class Mammalia; order Rodentia; family Petromuridae; genus Petromus; species Petromus typicus. The sequence goes on from PVIR01002637.1 coordinate 49,706, forward strand.
CTTTGGGGGAGCTGGGAGCTGAGGGCCTTCCTTCCCTGCCAGGCCAGCTCTCGGGCTGTGTGCGGTTCAGCAGTGACTGTGCTGTCTGTCACAGCCTGACAAATGTCCCAGAGATCTGACTCAGATCTACATTGAGGAATGACACGGGAGCAGTGAGCCCAGACACTTGTGGCCGCCCAGCTGGCACCTGGGAGGCTCCCCTCCTGGCCTGCATGCCCCCCTCGCCAACATGCCACCTCCTGGGTGGTCGGCCCCAGTGTGGGGAAGGTGAGGTTCTGGTCTACCACAGCTTTCCTTTCTGGCCCAGCCTAGCCTTGCCCGGCAGATTCGGGCACAGTGGTGCCTGTGGTGCACACGTGGCCCAATCCACTGGGTCCTCCGGGCACTGTGACTTGGGCCACTTCCAGTGCCCTCTTTGTACCAGGCTGCCCATGGCAACAATTCTCAGTTCATCCATCCCATGACTCGTATACATCATTGCCTGCTGCCCCCCCCCAACTCACATATAGTTTTGAGACTCTTGCGCAAGGCCTCTGAGACTAGGTGACTGAAACGGGGTTCGGGGTGGACAGGGACAGCCTCTTATTCCTGCTGTGGTCTGGCCAGGTGGGGAAGAAGACTGTTATGTTGACCCCATTTCTCCACAGGGTGAAATATGTTCTCTTTCCCATTTTGATGCATAAACCCCCCAGCTAATATTAAAGAAGATAGAGCTCCTGGTGAGGACCCCTGGCAGGAACACGTTCCTAGATGTCTGGCAGCTTCTCAGTCTTCCTCGGAAAGACAGGAATGGCTGTGTCACTGTCCTGTCAGTGACAGGTGAATTAACCCATGTGCAGCTGTGGCATATGGCAGAAACCTGGGTGTGGCGTTTAAAAACCCTGCATGCTTGAGAACTGTGCCTCTCGCCTCTCAGTCACAGACACCATCACCCATTCCTCCAAGTCCGTGTGGGAGAGGGGTGAGGGGCAAGCAGAGAGTCCCCATCACTCCTCCCAGTCTGAGCCAGGCCTGCAAGCTGCTGGACTGTGGGTCAGAGGATCCAGAGCGTCCCCACAAAGACCATCAGCATCATCAAAGGAGCTTTGTAAGCGCTGTCCACGTATTTTCCTGTCATAAGTACCGAGAGAGTGAGTGAGTTAGGTGCAGAGGAAGCCCTTCTGAGGGGGTGCGCACTGCTGCTGATACACAGAGTAAGGAAGGGCCCACACTCTGCACGCTGCAGCTGTCGTGGCCTCGCTCCACATCTGCTTCTGTGTTCTTCTTCCCAACAGAGATACAGACCTTGTCTGCTTCAATCCTGGCTCCATCCACTGCAGGACAGCACAGAGCCTGATGTGTGCATCAGGAGACACCCAGTGAACACCTGATGCGAGAATAAGAAATGGACAGGAGGATGGATGGATGGATGGATGGGTGGATGGTGGACGGACAGAGCACTCTCATACTTACACTCCTGCTCACACTCACAAGTCTTCATACTGCACTTTACATACATTTTCCATAGAAAACATATTAGGAGTTGCACATTGACGTATGTGGAATGGTAGAGAAATTGCCCTCTCTCTGATTTAAACAAAGCCTCACACATGACTTTTAGGTTATCTCTAAGACAAGTGATCTTATCTTCCTAATTAAGCTCCTTTTCTGTTTGCCTTTTATTTGGTGACTTTTCATTCTGACATTTTCTTCTACCTTATTTCAGACTCGGCTTGGTTCTTGGTTTGTTTATTGTTTGCTATTTTGTTGATATAATGTCCCAGAATCTGTGTAGTGGCTGTTTGTAAATTGTACCTGGAGACCCTCCATCACTGCCACCCCTACCCAAGAGAGTGTTGAAACGTGATGTGTTGGACTGTCACACAGCACCACGGCCCAGGGGCGTCAGCAGCAGGAATTGATGTCCTCAGTTTGGGGTGTGGGAGGCCAAGAGCTGGGGCATCACGGGGGCCGGCTCTCTTCTTGGCTTTTGGTCCCTTCTCTCTAGGTTCTCATATGGCTTTTCCCACATGTTGGGAGAGAGAGACAGAAGAGAGACAGAAACAGACAGACAGACAGACAGACAGAGAAGAAAAGGAAGGAGAGAGTTCTACTGGATTTTTACCTCCTCATTTGATTTTAATGTCTCCTTAAAAATCTAATCTCCAGATAGTCACATTATGGAGAAGGTCTTCAGTATACGAACTGGTGTTAGTGAGAAGCACAGTTCAGTCCACAGCAAATGACAGTCAAAGTTCCTAAGACTCTTCAAATTCTTTTCCATTTTTAGTACAAGGCTTTAATCAGAAATCAGCTTAAACTTTTCTGGAACTACTTTCTACTAAGGACTCATATTCCACACAGTCCTTCAGTGACGTGAAGTCCACCCAGTGGCTGGGCTCCTCACTCAGTGTCACCTTGCGCTGTGACCATTCATTCTGTGCCCTGTGGTGCAGTTCTGTGATGATGCTGTGTCCTTAGATTCTCAGACCTTCCTTTGCTTCCAGCTGAATCTTCCCAGCACTGTATCTTTCGCTCATTCCGTCTCCTGCACATAGCTTTGTCCAGCCACCTGTTTTTAAGCCGAGATCTCTTCTAACGAAGCATGAAGGGCCTGACGTCGCTGTCTGCAGTATTTGCCTGCTGGTCCGTGCTCTTCCAGCTCGTTTCACGTCACCTCTCAGGTCTTTCGATCAGATCGCCACTGTCGCTGTGCCGCAGTGGACGTGTCTCAATCCTGCCCTGGGCACGCTGTGCTCTGTGCACTGCTCCTCCAAGTTCCCTTCAGTGACAGGCTCCCAATCCCCAGTGCTGGCACAAGCACCTCTAAGGCCCCCTCCAGAATCAAAGCATTTTCATCTGTTTCTCCTAAGGAACCCAAAAGTAAGATGATCTAGTTATTTCACTCTATTTATCTATTTCTTAGTTATTTCATTCTCCACCATTTTCCTTAAATCTCCACTCTCATTGGCAGTAAGTGTCGAGTATCCTGTAGCTCCTGGTCCTTCTCACTCAGGAGTTTGGCCACTGCCACCAGCGCAGGTCCCCCAACTCCGCGCCAGTGAGAGGCTCCTGTAGCGACGGCTGCAGCTGGAGGACTGGCCAGGCCTCAAAGGAGCCTCTTCAGGTCTCACCTTCCAGCACTGGCTGTCATCCTCAGGAGGGCCGCATGTGTCCTTCCAGGGTTCAGGGACCCGGGTCAGATCTCTTTTGAGGACAGTTCTCATTGAGAGATGAAGGGAGCGTCCCCCTCGTGGTTGTGTCCGGGCTCTGAATCCGTGTGCCTTGCTTGGAAGTTGAGTGTAAAGTGAAAGCATTGCTCAGGAGAGTAGCAAATATCCACCCATCCTCCGTCGTTTGGGCCAGAGAAGAGATGGGCATGGGCTCCAGGAGAGAGCTGCAGGGCCTCTGAGGGTCTGGGTGGGGTCAGGTCTTCCTGTGCAAGATGAAAGCCACTTTCTTCCCGTCCACTCTCTCTGGCTTCCCTCTTATCCCTTCCCTAGATAGCGGATAGCGGTGCCTGCTTCTGGAAGCCAGGTGACAGTCCATCACCTTACTTCTTTCTGACACCATCCGTCAGCCTGATGTGCACAGAGATGCCATAGAGTCACGTCTGCTTCAGCTCAGCCACCCCTGCTCCCCAAGAGAGCTGGGTGGCAGCCCCACAGCCCTGGCATCAGACGAGGCACATTCCTGGGACAGAGAGGCCCCCAGGCTCTGGGTCTCCTAAGTGCCACACGCTTGGATAGGGCAGAATGTGCTCCCTGTCATGTGCAGACATGTCTGTCGCGATTCACAAGTCCATGGCCCTGCAAAGTGACCCCTGCAGCCCCATTAATCACCGGTTTCTCTGTCCTGAGAAGGGGCTCTGTTGGCGGCTCAGAGGACACTGTCACTTCTAGATCAGTCATCTAAGGCGTGCAGAGGGCCACCCACATTCTGGCCCCCTCTGTGTCTCTTGGACAGGAGCTAACTTTCTCTCAATAAATTTTTCGTACTTGAAAAGAAATAAGTGCTGAAATCAGAAAGTAAAAAGATTTCATTTCCCTGATGATCTCCCCACACACAGGAGCAAGTTGTACCCAGGATGATAGCATATCTTTGCCTCTGAAGGGAATAACCTTTAAAAATAAAGTACAGAATTATCTGTTACGGAAGTGGGTTAAAAAAAAAAAAAAAACTTCAAACATGCATTCATCTCCGTTTGTGGATGGAAATGTGAAAGAGGATTTTTCAATACAACTGATACCCCAAACCAATAACTTCACTCCAGAAGAAATTTCATTCCTGTGCTCAGAGACCAGTGTTTTACTAAAGTTACTTTTCTGTTCTCTGTCCTTCCACAGTGGAGATGTCACCTTTGAAAAATCTATTGATTATGACAGTGCCATCCAACAAGAAAGAACTGTGAGTGTTGAATTAAACAGACATGTCATAAGAGAACAGCACTGTTCAGTAATTAGATGCAACCATTTTTCTCAGTGTGATATTATAATTCGGAGTGGCCCTTACCCATCACCACTTGACCTTGATTATTGGCTGTTCCTTGGGTAGCAGACACTGGGTAGGGAACATGATATCCTCAAAGAACATGTTATCTGCTACATATAAGCCACTGAACTGGATTTCCAGGGTATATGATGTTGGGGAGCAGCAGACTGTGGGAAGAAAGTACGAGGTCCGGATGATGGGGGTTGTTGATGTTGGTTGGACGTTAGATTTGACTCAAGAGACTATAGGACACTCTTGAAGTATATTCAGAAGAAGAACACAGAGTACATTGGCTTTGGAGGTCAATTCTGGGAGCAGTGGGTCCGGGGAGTTAGCTCAGTGGTTCCAGCGCCTGTCTTGCAAGCGCAAGGGCCCGGGTTCGATTCCCCAGTAACCACATACTATACTGGGTGTGGAGACTCACACCCAGCAGCAACCAGTACCACATACCCCAGTGCCGGGCGTGGTGGCTCACGCCTGTAATCCCAGCACCCGGGAGGCAGAGGCAGGAGGATTGTGATGTGAGTTTGAGGCTGAGCTCAGGGCCAGCCTGAACCACAAAAGCGAGACCCTGTCTCAAAAAAAACCTAAAAAAAAAAAAAAAAAATTCTGGGAGCAGTGTACTCAAGGGTGCAGGAAGCACCAATGCACCCAGGACAATTGATGGAATAACCGGGAAAAGTAGATGGTTTCTTCTGTTACATAATGTGTTGCATTAGTCAGCTTTCTGTTGCAGTACCAGAATACCTGAAATAACTTTAATTTAAAAAAAAGTTATTGGACATGGTGGTGCATTCCTTTAATGCCAGCATTAAGAAACCGAGGCAAGAGGATTGCAAATTTGAGCCCAGCCTAGGCAATCTACTGAGACCCTGTTTCAAGTTTTCTTAAAAAATTAATAAAAAGACTGGAGGAGTAGCTTAGTGAAAAGGCCTTGGGTTCAAATCCCAATAACAAAGGAAAAATGGAATAAGAAGAGGACAAAGGAGAAGGAGAAGGAGAGGAATACGAGGAAGAAGAGGAAGGAGAAGGACAGGAGGAAGAAGGAGGAGGAGGAGAAAGGGGTTTATGGTTTGCTGTCTGGAAGTTTCAGCGTGTGACAGGTTGGCCTGTTGTTTTGGGGCTTGCACATCATGGCGGCCAGTGTGTGGCAGAGCAAGGCTCTTTTCCCCATGGACGGGATATGGAAAAAGGAAGAGGAAGAGACCAGAGTCCACCAATCCTCTTTAAGGACATACTCCCAAAGACCTGAAGACCTCTCACTAGGGCCTGCTTCTTAAAGTCCCACACCCTCCCAATAGCACCATAGGCTGGGTCCCAGCTTTTGACACACAGGCCTTTGGAGGCTGTTTAACATCCACACTGTACTATGGAAGCTCACTGACGACTGAATAAGCATATGATAAAAATTCCAGTGGCATCGTTGGGTCACTGAAAATTCCAGACCGCATGTAATACATACCTGGAGAATCTAAATCAAATTCCTCTTTTCTTTCTTCTCCACTTTGCTAAATTGTCTTTCCAGCCCCAGAGTCTGTGCAGTTTCTGCCAAGAAACTCCTGTATACCACAAATTTGAGCAGCTCTGTGCCACCTTTTACTTTAGATTTGTGAAGAAAATATTTCAATATGTGGCATCTAATTTATTTATTCTGGGGCTTGAGGTAACTCAGTGAGAAAGTGTATCTTAGCAGGCACAAGGCCTCAGTTCAATTCCCCAGCAACAAAAATCAAATTTAAAATTGACATAGAACTAGTTTTTGAAAGACCAGTTCCTTTCAGTGTGTTTATGAAATGCTTATGCCTGTAAGTAATTTCTGTGGATGAGGGGATTCGAGGGAATTGACTCCAGGAACGCATGAACTGGCTTTCTGTGATGTTTTGTGTAATGCACTTTTATATGCTCTTTGGGCTCATTTCTTGAACATCCCACTCCTGCTCAGCCAGATGACTTCTGAGGAGGTGAAGCGCAACACACTTGTCATGTTGCAAGCTAGGGATTTCCATAAACTAGACCAAAGATCAGTATGCTTGGCTGCGGCTCCTGTGGGAGCATGCCCAGCTGGGAAATGGGTGAAATCTGGCTTCTAGCCCTCTGTGGGGTGGATGTGTTCACACTGGGGGGTCCAGTGGGGCTTGCAGCAAAAAGGAGCTGCCCAGAGCTGGAAGGCAGCCTCGTTGGCTCTTCTCCCTCAGAGGTGCTGAGGCCAGGTAATCCATCTGGTGCATGCCAGGGTAACCCATCCTTCCTGGTGATCCACCCGGGCAGCACCCACCTGATGCCAGAGAAGAGCCAGCCAGCAGACGGCACAGAGTCAAGCCAGCCTTCTGAAGCACGCTGGGACTGGGGTGGGCCTGGAGCCGTGAGCTCTCTGCCCTGCTTTCCCTGTGTGTGCAGACACTGCCATCCCTCACCGCTGCCCTCCAGAAAGTCCAGCTGGGCGTCTGCAGAACATTGCATGTGCACTTGTCCAGGGAGAGGATTAGCTGCTGGCCCAGATGCCCAGTGGGACCAGCACCCACTCCCTCCTCAGGTGATGCCGTTCGGCAGTGAGGCCCCACGGTGCCGGAGGAGCCCCCAGGCCCTGCCTGCCGCTGGCTTGTGTGGCCCTGGGGGAGTGGTGGCCAAGCAGCTGTCCCCGCTGAAGGGTGCTGTGGATGGGAGCCACTCGAATGCACTGCAGTGAGGGTGTGAGGTTCCGCTGTGGGCCCGAGCATGCTGAGAAGGGGAGAGTGACATGGGCCCGAGCCCGTGCAGTCTCAAGGAGACATTTGCACTGGAAAGCGATGGCAGGTCACAGTCCCCATGCCTGGTGTTGCAGCTCACTGCCCAGTTTGAAATTTATCATTTCATCCCACTTTATTCTTAGAGAAGTCATTCAGAAAACCAAGGCGAGCTGGCCTGGTGGTACCCCAAGTGATGCAGGCCACCCTGGGGACACGGGAGGTTCTGTCACAAAGGCAAACAACAAAGAAGACCAAGGGAACCATGAAGAGACCATTGCGAATAAAATCAAAGTCCTTCACACTGGGGTGGTATTGATTCCCCTTGCTCAGAGGGACAGTGGTGACACCAGGAGGAGTGGGAAATGTCCCTGCTGTGCTGTCACCCTCTTCTTCCTATGCAGTCTGTGATGTGTCATTTTACCACAGTCTGGGCCTCTCATTTCTCTTGTTGGCTCTGCCCCTGAGATCTCTGATACAAAGGCCACTTTTCATGAACCAAGCCTGATGGTGCAGACAAGATGCAGTTTTATTTCCAGGAACAACAGAAATGAACAAAGATTGTAGGAACATGTGCAACATTCAGTTATTCATCGATCATATTTTTTAGATGTAGCGATTCAGATAAGTCAAAGAGGAATCCATTTGGATCATGTGTTATGGCCCCACCCTTCCCTGGTGGCCGTAGTTCATAGAATTATAGAGAAAGGTTAATGCTGTTGGAACAAAGCAGGAGATAGTTGCTGGAATCAGTGATAGTCTAGAAGTTCATAAAAACAGCAGTTGTGAGCTGAGGATTTAGCTCTATGGTTCCAGCATCTGCCTGGCAAGAGCAGGGTCCTGAGTTCAGTCCCTGGTAACCACACACCACAATGCCAGGTGTGATGGCTCATGCCTGTAATCCTAGCATCCGAGAGGCAGAGGCAGGAGGGTTGCTGAGTTGGAGGCTAACTTGGTCTACATAGTGAGTTGCTTGGTCTACAAAGCAAGACCCTCTCTCAAAAACCTGAAAAAAGAAAACCAGTGTGCCAGGGGTTTAGCTCAGTGGTTCTGGCTCCTGCCTTGCAAGTGCAAGGGCTGGTTCGATCCCCATTTACCACATACAACACTGGGTGTGAAGACTCACACCTACCTGCAATCAGAACCACATTCCACAGTGCCAGACATGGTGGCTCACACCTATAATTCCAGCACTCGGGAGGCAAAGGCAGGAGGATTGCTTTGAGTTCCAGGCTGAGCTTAGGGTCAGCCTGAACTATAAAAAATGAGACAAAAAAAGTGAGACGCTATAAAAAGTGTCTCAAAACAAACAAACAAACAAAACAGCAATGTGATTATAACATGGTTTGTATTCCAGAAAATACTTTTTATTTTAAAGATATAATCCACTGTATACATTTTTTTTCTAGTGTGGAAATAATTCACCACTGAAGACAGAGCCAGTGGACCCTCCTCTATCTGAAATCAGAAGATGTCCACTTTGGGAGCAGGAACTGGCAAAGAAGTACTCTTACACAATGGTAGGTTTGTGGGGGCAGAGTGACGCACACCTGCAATTCCAGCTTCTCGGGAGACAGAGGCAGAAGAAACACAAGTTCGAGGTCAGCCAGAGCTACTGAGTAAGAGTCTGTCTCAAATAAAATGTAAAAGCCCCAGAGGACAGCGCAGTGGCAGAGTACTGTTCCTAGTACCACACACACACACACACACACACACACACACACACACACACAGGTCTGTCGCATGGGGCAAGCTCCTTCTTGTGCCATGTGACATGTAGGGAAGGAAATCTCGTTTGCCCGCAGTCATAGTTGTGCCAGCTGGGTTGTCTTTACCTCCTCGCAGACCTGTGAGGGCAGCATGCCCAGCACCCAGGCGAGGAGGTGGCAGGACATTCCGTCTGCCCCTCACACCCCAGGTGAAGGATTACTTGGGACGGCGGTATCCCTGCTTTCTTTAGCAAGGCCTCTCACTAAAAAAACAGGGACAGACAGATTTTCCAGAAACTGGGGCTGGGAAATATGAGGGGACTGGAATTTAAGGAGCTATTTGGCGGCCTTTGTAGTAGTGAAGCAAACATGGAAATATGAGTTACAACATCCAAATGTGAGCGACCTGAACTCCAGTCGGTGAGGTCACACTGCCTGGTGGGAAAAAGCACCTGTGTGAGGTGCACACGTCCCACGCCTGGGAGCTGTGGCCGGGGCTCCGAGGACCACTGCATCCTCGAAGTGACCCGAAAGCTGACATCACTTCCCATCTTCTTCTAGGTGGCCTTCCTCGCTGATGAATACTGCAGCTACTGTCAAGACATTTTGCAAAGTGTGAGGAACCAAGAACTCGAGCGGGTAGGTTTTTATTTCTAAAAGCCACGTGTCTGAGACTGGCCTCTCCGAGGATAGCTAGGGTGTGTGCGCCAGGCACCAAAGTGCCCGGGAGGCCGTCCTGAGACCTGGGAGGTGGCGCTGCTACTGGCTTAATCCTTGGGACACCCACAGGCTGCTGGTAACTTGTAGCTTTATGCTTTAAGTACAAATTCAGTGAAGCGGGTGATCTGAAGTGAGGATTACAAGTTAGTTTTCTCTCAGAACTGAGCACAGAACATCGGGGTGCCGTTCAGTGACTAGGCGTGTGCTGAGGACATGCTCAGCCCAGTTTGGTCCCCAGAACCAAAACAACCACAGACAGGCAGATGTGGCTATGGAAACATAAATCAACCTTTGAGCCATGAGATGACAATCCAGGGAAACAAGTGCACAGTCACGTGACAGTTTTTCCAGGGCTTTGTTATTCTAAGCACTTGGACTGTGGGTGAGAACAGTCACTCAGCAATGGCCGCCTTCAGGACCAACTCACTGCGGGGCATGTGGTGAGGGAGAGGGCAGGGTGCCTTCAGAACGGCCCCTTGCAGGGCAGTGGCCGGGCCTTGGCCCAGCTGCCCACCCACTCAGACCAGCATCATCCTTCCTCTACTCACCCCACGTCAGATGTCTCCTGAAGTCACACTTTGTAAACAACCTCTGGGCCAGGAACATATTCCCCACGAGACTGGAGAAACATCCACTCTGCTCTCACAGGAGCAGCGCTAACCAGTGAGTGAGGCTCTAGGAAGTTCTAGACAGTTGTTTATAGGCCTCGTACTGTAACAAAAAACCTGATACGAACAGCTTACTGTGAGGAAAGGCTTGCTTCATCTGGTGGTTTTGGAGCTGTAGTCCACAGCTGTCACTGCAGTGCGGAAGCTGCACCTCACTATTCTTCATGGCCAGGAAGCAGGAAAAATGAGGAGCAACTAGGGCCCCATAGTCCCTGTCGAGGGCGCGGCCAGTGACAGGAAGACTGACCAGCAGGCTGCTTCTCTCAGAAGATCCAGCATTTCCCAGCAGCACCACAGGCTGGACCAAGCCTTACAGCCGTGTCTAAACTCAGCCTCCATTTCTGCCCTAAAGGAATTGTCTGGGGCCACATATAAGACATGTAGTGTAGCTTGATATATAAGTAATAAAACTTCTTTTGAAAATATTTTAATTAGAACACTTTAAACAAGAAGGAAGAGACAGACAGACAGAGAACACTGACATACTTGCAAACTATAGCAGTGACTATAACAAAATAGCAGAGGCAGGCTGTTTTATAAAGAAAAGAGGTTTATTTGGGCTCATAATTCTGAGGTGCAAGGTCTAGGGATCTCACCTGGTGAGGGCCTTCTTGTTGTCAGCTCAGGGTGGCACAGCAAAGGTGGGACAAGGAGTTTGTGTATGTGTATGTGTCTTTCTTATATAGCCACCAGCATTTAATCACAGGTCTCCACCCTGATCATTTCCTCTAACCCTAATCACTTCCTAGATTAGCCACTTTCCCATCATGGCAAAAAATTATCTAACATCTCCAATTTAAAGGAAGAATTTCTTTGGCTCACACTTCCTGAAGTTTCCATCCCTGGTCTGCCAGCTCCAAGGCATGAACACCATGGTGGGTAGTCTGCATGGCAGTCGGCAACAAAGAGAAAGGAGGGGGGCCAGGGACAAGAACGCGCCCCCCTGGGTCACAGCCCAGGGAACACCGCTGAGCAGCCCCACCTCGTAACGCACATTCAGCAATGCAGCCCTTACTGGGCAGACGCGCGGATGTGTACAGCGGCCCCTGACCGTCACCCTCCACTCACCTGCAGCCGCGCAGACACTGAGTGTCTCGGCCACGCACGTCCCTCAGGGCCACTTCCGAACGCCGCAGTCAGACTCCTTCCGCCTCCACCGCTCCACCATGGCAATTCAGCTTCTGTGTGAGCTCAGGGCCACATCATGTTCAAATCTCAGCGCGCTGTGGATGGAGACATCTGGGGGCCCGGGAAGGGTAGCAGAGAAAGCTGGAGAGTGCCCCCAAAACAGGCCCCATGGCTGCCAACCCCCACAGGAAAGGCAGAGGCCCAGTGGGCAGGAAATGGGGTGGGAGAGGGCTTCCAGGTGGAGCCTGTGATGGGCCAAAGACGTAAGGTCTCAGGCAGGACACGACAGGATGCCCCTTGATTTATCTCTGAGAGTGAGAAGGCAGACAGCCAGAAAGCAGGCAGGCTGCTGCTAGAAAGGGCTTCGTGTACCCTGCAACGACTTCCGATGTATTCGGACAGTGGAGCACGGAGATAGGGCTCTAAGCAAGCGTGTCTGGAAACCTCGCCATAGTTTGAGCGTGAAGGGGGGAGGGGCAGTCTGGGGCAGTGACAGAGAGAAAGAACGCAGACGGATTAGAGACACATTTCTAAGGCAGGCCTAGTAAGACCTGCTGGCATTAGAAGAGGGGGTGAGGCTGCTGTCCCTTCTCAGACCCTCTGAACTCACAGCACCAGGCTCCGAAGTTACCAACCTGAGAGCAACAGGCCTGCTGCGCCCTGTGCTTCGTGTCTCTCTGAGTCTCTTTGGCGTCTTCTTCAGAACTGATGCCCCCTGGCAGCAGGATCCAAACCACAGGCCCATCACCATGAACTCTGGGGCCAGCTCACTTCCTTGATGGCCTATATATGGGAATGTACCTGCCTGGCATCCCTGTGGGTCCTTGCGATGGCTCAAAACAGCCAGTCTGTGGAAATCCCCCCGAGTCAAGAATCTTCACTAGCTGGGAACCCAAATTGACCATCTAGCTCAAGAGAAGATTCTGAAAAAGCAACATGGAGGAAACGGAACAAGAAGGAAGCTGCCATTTTGTTCCCCCACTGGCCTTTTGAGATGGCTTCTATGTAGAATTACATTAACCCTCTGTGCATATATAGACCTTGGGAGACTTCCAACTCCACAGCCAAAGATGGTCAAAGCCCACAATCAGTCAATGAATATTTATTCTCCACTCTTGACCTGGTTTCCTGGCCTAGGCCTCATCCTATCATAATCAGCTAGAGCCCCCTGGTGGTCAGAAGTGGCTTTCTGACTGACTGAAGAACATTCTCAACATGTTCCTGGTCCTATCCAATAGGTAGGTGCACTCTGATGGACACAATCTTCCCGAAATACAGCCTGGGAAGGCAGATGCACAAAGCTTTATGTTCATTAGCACAGATTCACCCCATTGCCCTTCATGGCTAATTAAGTTTACACAGGATTATTCTCCCAAGGCACAAAATGAGCTGGCAGTGGTCTGCTCTGTTCCTTCCACCAGGTGCAACACTTGCTTACGTCTTTCTGGAAATCTCTACAGCGAGACGTGGTGATGTTCATGGCCCTGCCTGATGTGCACCAGCTCTTGAAGTCCTACGACGCACAGCTGTACAAGGTAGGAAGACACTGTCTTCACGCACGTCACTCATGGAAACGCTCAGGCGGAACCACAGCTCGCTCCTCATCTTGCGGCGTCCATGGTCGTGGGTCCTCTGAGGAGTGACCACGGGGGGATGGGCCGTGAGCCTTTCCATCTCCATCTGGGCCTCAGCTTTCCTCTTCATTTCCTCACCTAAGAAAAAGCCACAGTGCACAGGGGCCTGTGGTTCCAGGGCCAGTGACCCTGAACCGAGCCAGAGTTCTTTCCCTCGACATTTCACCCATAGAAGATGTTTAGAAATAAGTCATCAGGACAATCACTTTGGAGTACAAGTAACAATAGAAAAACTCACCTGGGGTTCTTTGAAGCTATGCTCAAGAGCCACAATCCTAAGTCTGAGGATTAGTTATTTATCATTTTATCATAAACATGTACTCCTTCTATGAGTCACAAACCTCACCTCTCATTGTTTTGTGGGAAACAGTTGCTGTGCTTCTCAGGTTTTTACACAGAAGTGCAGTGGAGGTTGGCTTCCACCCTTAAGGGTGTTTGGTGTGGCCGACCTCAGGCTGGCCAGGTTTAAGTCAGGCGCCGGGCTGGGCAGCTCCATGGTAGTGCTCCTGCCAACCCATGGGCATAATGCCCAGCATCAAAGGAAAAGTATCTGCAAACAGACCACACTGCCACACCTGCCAAGGCAGCTAGTGGGGCTGTCCCTCAGCCTGACTCCCTCAGACTGTGACTGGCCTGGCCCTGCGGTCCGCATGAGCTTTGGCTCCGGTTAGGAGCAGCCCCCGCAGGGCCACTGAGTCACGCTGCCCGATCCTTCTTTACAGGGGCTGGAGGACGTTCTCCTCCATGACTTTCTGGATGATGCGTCCATCCAGTACCTGAAATCTGTCCGGCTATTTAGCAAGAAATTTAAGCGGTGGCTTCTTAATGCACTGGAAGGTTTCCCATCCCTCTTACAGGTCTCCAAACTCAAAGGTATGCTCCCCTCAACCTCCCAAGACAAATTCTCTTGCTTTAATTTTTATAAGTATACAGTGATTACTTTCATTGTGAGAAGTTCGTCATGTGCACGTCTTTTTCTTTCTTTTTTTTTTGACGGGGTCTCACTTTGTAGTTCAGGCCGGCCCTGAGCTCACTATGTAGCCCAGGTGAGCCTCGAACTCACAGCAATCCTCCTGCCTCTGCCTCCTGAGTGCCAGGATTATAGGCGAGAGCCACCACGCCAGCACTGTGGTACGTGGTACTGATTGTTGATGGGCATGAGTCTCCATGCCCAGCACTGTTGTATGTGGTTTCTGGGGATCAAACCCAGGCCCTTGCATTTGTAAGGCAGGCACCAGAACCACTGAGCTAAATCCCTGGCCCTATGTGCACATCTTTTAACTTCCTCTCCTCCCACCCTTTCATCTCTTGCTCTTCTTCCCATTTGCAAAATCAATCTCCCTGTCTTTTACTATATTTTTGTTCTGTAAATTATAGGCTATAAATTATAGAATAAAATTATAAGTTATTCTAGTATAAATTATATTCTATTATAAGTTATTTATATATTCTATAAATTATTGTTCTATAAAATTTGTTCTATAAATTATTTATGCTTTGGATTCCTTATATAAAAGAAACCATGTGATAGTTAAGATTATATGTCTGATCTATTTTACTAAACATTATGGTCCCCAGGTGCATCCATCCTCCTATGAATGCCTCAACTATATCCTTCTTTATGGGAGAGTAATACTCCACTGTATATAAATACCCCATTTTCTTTATCCAGTCAGCTGTGGATGGGCATATGGGCTGCATCCAGGATTTAGCTGTCATGAGCTGCGCTACTATAAATGTGCCCAGGTCACTGTGATGTGATGTCTCTAAGGGTTGGGGGAAGAGAGCTAGAAGCAGAATCGCTGGGTAGATAGGATTTCTAGTTTCCGTTTTTAAAGGACTCGACGTGCTGACCTCCACCTTGGCTGCCTTAGTTTACTTTCCCACAAGTCCCTGCTGGGCATGGTGTCATCTTGCCCTGCACAAAGCCAGTCTGACCCTGAGGCTTGGGCCCCCACCCTGGAGCTGGGCCTGGGTCCTACCTGACACCTTCGTGCCCTTGCTGCAGAGCCTTGCGACTCACATGGACTCACAGCTGACCCTCGAGGCTGGAAGCAGGGCCACACACTCAGAGGGCTCCTGCACCTC
Source organism: Petromus typicus (assembly GCA_004026965.1). NCBI lineage: Eukaryota > Metazoa > Chordata > Mammalia > Rodentia > Petromuridae > Petromus > Petromus typicus. The sequence goes on from PVIR01002637.1 coordinate 64,846, forward strand.
AGGCCGTGCGGCCGCTGTGAGCAGTGTGAGCTCTGTGGCTCCTCGGGCTCCTGCACCTTCAGCCTCCTGCTGAACAGTCACTTCCTCCTGACAAGCCTCTCCATCAGCTCTCCTGAGTCACAGGGTCCCCAGTGGCTCTCTCAGTGCTTGTCCCATTTCTCTGGCTGTGGGGTGTGGTGTCTGAGTACAAGCTGAGCAGCCCTAGTCAGAAAACCCCGAATCCGAAATGCCCCGTGACCTGACACTCCTGCATACCCACCTGGATGCCACATCTGGCCTCACCTGACATCATCACAGATGAGATGCAGGTACACAGAGGTACGATGCGAGCAGACCTAACAGCCATACGTGTGCTGTTTATGGAACAGTGAACTTCGTGTTAGACTCTGGCCCTATCCCCAGGATGGCTCCTCTGGTCTATGCAAACATCCCATAATCCAGACACATCAAAAATCCAAAATGCCTGTGGCTGTACATTTGGGAGAAGGTTGCTGAGCCCTGGGCTGCCCAGCTCGGTCTGGCCCCGCAGGGCTTCCGGTCCAGGAACCTGGGCTGCAGCGCTGCATAGCTCAGCCGCCTCACTGTGCTCCTCCAGCACCACAGCCCTTCAGGTGCCATGTGTGACCATCCTGGCCACACCCATTCCCCTGGCACTTGTGAGGCCCGTCCTGCCCTCCATCCTCTCCATGTGCCCTCCCTCCCCAAACCTCCCCACCAGCACAACGCTCCCTACACCTGAGTCTTGCTTCCTCCACCGTCAGTCAAGGGGCTCAGGACTGGGCCTTCCAGCAGGGACAGGCCTTGTTCTCCCTCCCCACTGCCCCCTGCCATGGCCAGCATGCTGAGCACCCTGATCCCAGCTCTGCGAGGCAGGCAGGGCCACAGCCAGCCAGACAGCAGGAGGGGAAGAGGGAGAGAGAGAGGCTGCGCTTGCTGGGGTGGGGAAGGGTCTGTGAGGAGGACAGAGGCCACTTCCTACGGCACCCAGGACCCACTCCAATCCAGGTATGCGCTCTTTCTCTCTCTTTCTCTCTTTCTCTCTCTCTCTTTCTTTCTCTCTCCCTATGTACAAATCAGGTATAAAAGGCACCCTGTCAGGGCTGGGGATTTAGCTCAGTGGTTCCAGCGCTTGTCTTGCAAGCTCAAGGACCCGGGTTCAATCCCGGTAACCACATAACAATACTGGGTGTGGAGACTCACCCCAGCAGCAACCAGTACCACATACCACAGTGCCGGGCGTGGTGGCTCACGCCTGTAATCCCAGCACTCGGGAGGCAGAGGCAGGAGGATTGCTGTGATGTGAGTTGGAGGCTGAGCTCAGGGCCAGCCTGAACTACAAAGCAAGACCCTGTCCCCCCCCAAAAAAAAAAAAAAAAAAAAACAGCACCCTGTCAGAGGCTGGGATAACACCATGTTTTGGCACCCGAGGATATTTCAGCCTAGGCACTGGGGTGGGGCCCAGCTCAGGCTCCTGCTCCTCCCTCTGGGTACCAGATTTAGGGACAGTGCCAGTGACTGCCGTGCACTGTTCTCCACAGAGGTTACCGTGTTCATCCAGAGACTCAGGAGGAAGACATATCTTTCCAACATGGCCAAGGTAGGCAGCAGGCCCCACATGGGAGGGCAGAGCAGAGGGCTCAGGGTCAGCGTGGGAAGCTGAGTCGCCCTGAGCACAGGTAGTTTCTGTCCTTCCACAGGGCAGAGGCCACAGGGAGTGTGGCTGGCCGCAGGCCAGGACCTAGGGCCCTGTGACGTCACAAGAGATGCCCACTCCTCCCACACAGTACCAGGCTGTCTCTGCACAGGCACCAAGGAAGCGGACACCATAGGGCTGCTCGCCTGAGCCAGCCAGTGTCAGAGGGGACAGAGCCTGGCAGCAGATGCAGGACAAACAGACAGAGTCCCACCCAGAAGTGGCTCTGAGCATTAGACCTCTGAGTGCTGGCCTTGTACTGGGTACTTGCTCTGGCTGGACTGCCCCTCTGCACAGCCTCTGCTAGTGCATCTGCATCGCACTGGGGTCCAGGCCATCTAGATAAATTTACACCACAGAGGATGCCACAGCATCTGTACAAGGGCCCAAGCTGCCACAGTGTGGCTGTCCATGGGGTCCTGGCTTTAGACTTGGGGACACCCAGGGACAGCTCTGCGATGCTGGCATCCGGCACATGGCCACTCATGAATCTGCTCAGAAGTCTATGGGCAGCAAAACAGTGCAGCATAGGATGGTTACTCTACTTGGGCCAAGGGGCACAGCAGGGCCTCCATGGAGTGTCTCTATCCTCAGCACAAAGGCACGAGGCCCACACTGGCCCATGATGTCACCCAGGATCCCCAGGGCTGAGCTGTTCCTCAGCACTGACCTGTCCGAGGCTGGCCGGCCCCTCAGTCACCTCAGCAGCATGGCAAGCCAGGCTACACCCTGTGCCAGGCTTCTTTGCCCTGTGTCTCTCAGCAGTATCTTCTCACAGACCAGGGCTCAGGCGTCCTCCAGGGAGCAAGCTTGGGGCTGGAGAAGCAGCCCCAGGAGGCTGAGCACCTCCTTCATGGCCCAGGCAAAGGGGCGGAGGTGTCTTCTGAGCCCACAGTAACCAGAGCAGTGGTGTAGTCAAGGTGACTGATTCCAGCTTCCCTTTGGGACAAACAGTCCCTGCCACAGTTCCCAGGGAGCCCCGGCTTGGTGAGACCTGGGCAGAGTATAAGAGGTGGATGTCCACGGCAGTTAGGACCTCAGGATAGAGGATCCTATTCATACCTGTGTTTGTTCCTCCTCAATGCCAAGGACAAGGTCTCAGTAATGCAGAGGGGCAACAGGCACGCTCAGCAGCCTGAGTAATCACCCCCAACCCGTTGTCTGTAGACCATGAGGACCGTGCTGAGAAACAGCCGCAGGGTCAGGCTCCTGAAGGCGGACCTCCAAGCCATCACCAGCCAGGGCACTGCAGACGTCTCTCCGAAGGGCCTGGCCAGTGACCCCAGCCACGAGGAGGAGCCCGAGAGGCAGCCAGAGATGAAATGTAATCAGTGCCCTCTATGCTTTCCTGGGGGGTTGCTGGGTGTCGCACTAGCTTGGTCATCACAGCTGATTTGTCAACACGGGACAGAGTTTGTTTCCTCTTAGCTGAGCTACTGTGTGAGCTCACACAGTGCCCCTGCTATGCCGACGGCCCCCACGGACGCCCTGTGATCTGTGGCCCTGGCTTCCAGGACCTTCCCAAGCATCAGGGCATCTTGCTTCCTGTGTCTGCCGAGCGAATGAGTGGGGTCTGGCCTGAGCGGCGGGGCTCGGCAGCACTTCCTCCTGGGCATGTCCTGCGGACAGCGCTTGCTTTGTCTCCTGGTGACAGCCCAGATCCCAGCGGCTCTTCCACCAGTCGGACCTGGATCTGGGCCTTGCCAGGTTCCAGGCCCCGCTGCCCAGGATTTCCATGCTCCTGTTGGCCTCTCTGAACACCCTCAAGACGTGGCAGAGTTTGGCTGGAGGCCCTATAGTGGGATAGGTCCCCAGCAGGCTTAGGTTCCGAGGTCAGGTGACCCTCAAACCAGCCTCAGCCAAGATCGCCACCCTCTCCCCCACCTCTCAGCTCTGCTACATATGGAGCTCGGAAGGCATGAAGATCAGAGCACTTTTCTGCCCCTCGGCTGGAGGGCCCAGCCCTGGCATCACATGCTTGCTCCCTGCAAGGTGCTCCCTGGCTCTGACATCCTCGGCACAGAAAGGGCATTAATGGTCAAGCCCTTCTGTGACACGTCAGGGACACGTGAGGTCATGTTGGGCTGTGTAGTGAGCTCACTGCAGACAGCTCTGGTTACGAGGCAGGTTCTCATTCCCGAGCTTGGCTCTCGGGCTTGGCGGGCGGCAGGGCAGGCGACTGAACTCAAGGCCACAGAAGTGACCTTGGGCCCCAGATGCACTGCGGCCATGGGGGACCCCTTTAGTTGCCGCTGGTTTCTTGGACACTAACACCCACCAGAAGGAGGCCTGCAATCGTCTTTGCTTCTGTTTTTGTTTCTGTAGGTCTGAGCTGTTTGATTTCTTTGCTGGGAACATCAACAGATCTGGGTGTTTTCCTGAATTGCCTGTCTTCAAATCTGCAAGCATTTGTCTTCCAGGTACAAAGCTGTAACTTTTTATGGGAAAAACTGGGTGTTGATCATTCTGGCTAAATTATAGCCTGCAGTGCCCATCCCCTGCCCACAGGACTCTGAACCGGATGACCACACCGTGCCACACCCAACCCTGGCACTATCCTTTGTGTGAGGCACAGGAATCCCTTTGAACTGTCCCATGCTCCAGGCTGTAAGCAGTGGCACTCTGGCACAAGTGGCCAAGCCAGCCTGGGTGTGGACACAGTGACTTGGTATCTCGCTCCTTTGGCACAGCAGAAAATCAGGGATAAGGGTACGTGACACAGGCATGTGGATGCACATGCAGGGTGAGCACATGGGGCTGTGAGTGCAAGCACAATTGCGTGTTTGAGTAAGCGTGACTGTGGATGTGTGTGGCCAGGACTCAGGGAGGAGCAGACACATTCCTGTTGTGTCACTTGATTTCAAAACCTCAAAGATGCATGTGGGCGTGGCATGTGGGAGTCCTGGGTTCCAGCCCACATAAAACAAACCCAAAAGAAGTCCAAGGATGGCTTGGTCAAGGCTGAGCGTGGCTTTGGCCTTGTGGCCAGCTGCTCTCAAGGTCCCCCATCCATCGAGTCAAGAGCTGGCAACAAGCCCTGCAGGTGGTGAGTCAGCCGAAGGACTCAAACTGCAGCATAGCCCACCTCCATGGCTGCGCAGGAGGATGGTGTGGCCTGGGCAGTGGAGAGACCCTGGTAATGAAATGAACAGGGTGGGGCGCAGGTGCTTCAGAGACCCATAGGCAGCAGAGGCAGGGGGTCCAAGGCCCAGAACCAGGGCGCAGAGCCCACACAGCTGTGGGTGCTCTTCCATCTGCAGCAGCACAACTGCCACTTCCCTGGCCTTCCCCCTCCCCCATCTTGGGCTTGTCAGTGTCCCTGACCTCCTCATCAAGGAGAAGAGCAAAAATATCACAAGAATTTGGGGTCTGCGGAGCCAGAAACCCCCAGGAAGGAGCTGAAATGCTGTGCCCAACCCTCAGAGGGTGTCTGCTTCGATTCTTTAATTCTTGAAAAATAATCACCCAGACTGTGTGTGGTGTTTGTTCATCCTCCTCAGTCCTGGGCTGAGTTTATGCCACAGTGACATGTAGGAAACTACCGTGGCTCATGAGAGCCTTACCCCTCAATAGCTGAACTTCCGAGTCCCTGACTTGGCCTTTGATTTGAACACTCATCAGCCCCTCCCATCAGCCAGGATAGGCCCCTGAGACCACTGTGCCAATCCTGCCTCCAGCTGTCCAGCCAGCAGCCACCATGAGGGGGGCCCACCATTGACTCTGCAGCCCACGACAATGAGGCATGTTAGAAAATGACGTTTTGGGGGCCAAGGATTTAGCTCAGTGGTTCCGGCACCTGTCTTGCAAGTGCAAGATCCTGGGTTCGATCCCTAGTAATCACATACAACAGTACTGGCTGTGGAGACTCACGCCCATCAGCAATCAGAACCGCATACCACAGTGCCGGGCATGGTGGCTCACACCTATAATCCCAGCACACAGGAGGCAGAGGCAGGAGGATTGCTGTGATGTGAGTTTGAGGCTGAGCTCAGGGCTAGCCTGAACTACAGAGTGAGGCCTTGTCTCACAAAAGAAAATGATGTTTTTATAAGGTGGCGCACCTTTGAAGGACCTGTTTGATAAAGTGGCTTAACTGATTTTTTTTTTAAAAAAAGAAATCGAGCCAGACTCCAGCCATCATTCACTCAGACTGGCAGAGATGACTGATGGCTTTGGCTGCTAGCACCTGGCCATCGCTGGTGAGAGAGGGAGAGAACAGCCAGCTTTGTCATGCATTTCTCACTGTTCTTTGCCCATACAAGCCTTTCTAAAAGGAGAAACAGGAAGAGCCTCTCTATGGCAGGTGGTGGCTCAGCAGAGAAGAGCACTCAGCAGAGCCCAGGACCATTGTCTGACAGTCCACACACTGTACCTTCACGCACAGATGTTGGATTGCCAGGGCCTCTTTCCTCGTAGCCTTTGAAAAGGTCCTTGTGAGGCTGCTGTAGTTTCACTGCTTTGCAAGTTAGTCCTCACTCTCATTTTGCACTGTAGGAGGAGGGTGTTCTGATGAGAAACCTGGAGAGTGCTCGCATCCGCCCAGATCTCAGGGCAGCCCTGCGGTGTGCCAAGGCTCTCCCAGGGACACAATGGAAGAACAGCAGCGTAGGGAATGGGAAGGGAATTAGAACCTTTGCATTAAGTTCTAGTCTCCTTTGAGTGCAACAGCACAAGACAGAGTAATTAATAAATAGAAATGAGACTTAGAGAAGAAGCTGACCTTGAGCCTGATCTATGCTACTCTGGGCAGCAAAGACACAGACCCAACCTTGCTATACCTTTTATTCTGTCCATCTCTCATAAGCAATGTCACTCAGAGGGCAGTAATTTTAGGACATAGGAGTAAAAAATATAACAGGTCACGCAAAGGGCAGCATGTTCTTAGATCCTAGAACAATGAGGAATTATGTAGATGAAGGTCCTGGTGTAGTTCTGCCCTGAAGCATCATAGCAGATGTTACCACTGAGGCTTTTGTTGTTCCCAGAGGTGAAGATGAAGGGTCAGGTTCTCAACTCCACATATGTCACAGCTGTTCTGCCGCTGTGCAGGAAAGCTCGGCCCAGTCATAGTCCCGGCTGTCCAGTTAATTTTCCCAATAGGATCACTCTTGACAGAGCAGCAACAAGGCTGTTTCCTCCTTTCTGGCCAGGCTCTCCAGGCTTTCCTCTCTACCTCGCAGACATCTGGGTGCCACAAGGGGTTCATTCACAACCCTGTGGAGGCAGCAGAGGCTCTAGGCATTCGTAGGACACATATACTTGAAAGTCACAGGATCCACGTTTGTGGATGAGCTCAAGTTTGGCCTGTTCTGCACCTAGAAAAGAGAGAGCATTCTTTAGGCTGCCCAGCAACATCCTGAGAGTTGGGGCCTCAGTTAGTACCCCACAGGCTGCTGGAGGACCTCACTGTGCTGGACAGGGGCAGGGCCATCTGGTCCCAAGATCAATTCTGGGCCACAGTGGCCAGGGTATTGTCTCCCAGATGAGCAGCTGACTGGCCTCATCGTGGAATCCTGTGCTTCTTTATTTATGATCAGATGTCGTGCGCAGAGAGTCAGTCTAAAATAGCCACCGACCTTCTGCCAATAGCCATGTGTAAGATGGAAATCAGACTTGAACTAGTTCTAAAGTAGAAATAAAATGAAAGTTTTCTACAGCGGGAGAAGCATTGGCAGCCCAGCCCCAGGACAGAAGCAGTGAAGCTGGCCAGTCCACCTGTATGGAGTTTCATAGGAGAGTCATTGGTCATTCACGGAGTCATTTCCCAAAGAGACAAAAGGTTTTAGTTACTGCACAGTGTGCATATAAATATGCTCTCCTCCTTCTCTGGTGTATCTTACATGGAAATGCATTACAGTGAAAGTGTAGAGACACTCACGACTCATGCCCATCGCTGCCTACAATGGCCTCACTCACTTTACCCGTGTACCTCACCTTCTTTCTCTCTCTTACGGAATCTGCAGTCTCGGGGGCTCCTCCAGCCACACCTAATTGCTCCATCTCACTTTTCTGGTGACTTCCCTTGGCTCCACTGCATTTCTTTGAGGCGCTTAATAATAGAAAACTCTTAGGCAAAACGGATGTAACTGAGTCGATCCTGACAGAAAACGGTTCAGGAACAGGGCGGCCCTCAGTATCAGGAAGTCCAAAGAGCTGTACTCTGCAGCGAGGTCATTGCCGATAGACAGGAAATGGCAGCAGAAAGTGGAAATGGGGAGCTAGAAGGAACCGATCACTTCCAAGGCACTGTTTTTGTAAGGATGAAAGCCAGGGAAAACTGGTGTGCTAGGGGATTTGGCTAGTGTCTGTCTCTGACGAATTCTCGGAGGTCAGTTGAACACCTCAGCTTCTGTCTGGTGATAGAACTTTAGCATGAAAATTGTTTTGTTTTAGTCTGTTGAGGCCAGAGCAGGAGCTCCGTCCAAAACAACAGCCTCTCATGAAGTTTACTTAAACTTCCCACAACTGACCTCTTATTTTTAAAAATTCTGTGAGGATTGGGAGCGGGGAGGCCAACTTTCCACCTCCCAGTTTCTTTCTACCTGCTTCAAATGACTCATCTCGGTGGGGGAGGGGACAGTATTAGGGACAGTCCCCTAGTCTGCCACCTCAGCTCTTCTGGTTCCTTTGCTCTGGTGTATCTTTTAGGAATGCCTGTATGTGACAAATGGGTGGTTTGAGAACTGCTGCTCTTCCAGATTTCATCAATAAAACCGGTATTTATTTTCCTTACAATAAATGGTAATAGCCCAGCAGAAGCAAAGAGGAGTTTATCCAACTGGCTGCCAGCTTCCAGCTGAAGTGGAATTTCCTTCTCACCGCAGTGAGCAAAGCCATGACCCTGTGCCACAGGGACAGTTTCGGTAAGTCTGAGAATATAAAAGCATTTTGTATTCTGCCTTCTTTAGGAAGTGTGACCAAAAATACAGTGAATGTTGCTGCTAACTGCCATCCAGATACACAGGACAGTGTGTCCTCAGCCATCTTTTCACCAGATTTGTACTATGTGACTTCGGGCTCTTCCCCACAGTCAAAATGACCACGACAGGTAGATGGTTTGAATGGATTCAGGACACCCAGGCAGCACAACAGTACAGCTAAGGACACTCATGAAGAGGAGAACTTCTGGGACTTCTCAGACAGTGGCAAGAACGATGGACTAAGTGCAGTCAAAGTGAGGGGAGAATTTCTTGACCTTTATTGAGTTTACTGGTACATTAATGGTAGACATTTTGATCACATTCATCACTGAGAATTTGTACCTGTACATGATGTATCTTCTCATTTTTCCCTCCCCTCAACCTCCTCCCTCCCTATTATACATAAGCTTTGTTTTCTGCTTTTTTGGTTTTTACCATCAAATTTTTTCTTTCCTTTGTTTGCTTTCCCTTGAGGGAGAGAATTTTGAGAGCGATTCATGGTAATGTATCTTTTACTGTAATTTTCAAAACTGTAAATATTCACCATATATTTCTATCACATCTCATATATTATTAAAAGACTAGGAATATAACTCAGTGAGAGACCACTGGAATTGATTCTCAACGAAGGAAGGAAGAAAAGAATGAATGAAAAGGAAGAAAAGAGGAAAGAAAGGAAAAGGAAGAGGAAAGGAAGAAAGATGAGCTTTTAGAATTCATTCATCTATTAATCTGTGTATGCAACAAATACAGAACATCATACAAAATGCAGTCATCTCTGTGTTAATGACAAAAATGATAATCCATTTAACACTTTCGTGGCCCATCCTAGCAGCCAGCCTTGCCTCTTAGAGCCTACCTTCTCGGGACCTTGTGAGGAGCCATAGTGCTCACACTGATGGTTTTCCTCTTCCAAAGCCCTGTGCAGACCAGGCCTCTCACCCGACCCATCCAGGGAGAAAGCACGCTGGGCAGGACATGCTATGAGAGCTTTGAAATGGGCAAAGATTACTTGACTTGAAAGGTTAGCCCAAACCTGGGCTTGGTGGTACATGCCCGGAACCCGAGCTATCCTAGAAACTGAGGCAGGAACATCATAATTTCAAGCTTGACCAACGAAACTCAAGATTTAGCAAGATTCTATCTTAAAATAAAAGACTGAGAAAGAACTGAGGACATAGCTTAGCGCAAAGGCCCTGTATTCACTCCTCGTACCGGAGGAGCAAAAAGACCGGGCACTTCTTTCAGGCTTGGGAACTACTCGGCAGCCAGCCTTGCAGCCACGCGGACCCAGCTCAGTACCCAGAGAGCGGACTGCGCATGTCCGTGGACACACTCACGTCTGTGTGTAAACTGGCACCTTCACAGCTTCATGCATGGCGCTTGGGATTCCCCGAGACCCCTCCGAGCGCCCTCGTGCGTTAATAGCTAAATACAAGTGTGTGGGGTCTTGGAGGACCTGTGGTGAGCCAGGCTTCACCTCTGTTTTTCAGGGAGAGCAGGGCATGGCCAGCTCTGGGGATGGCACCCAGTGCCTAGATGGCCTACTCTCCCCGGGTCGCACCAGAAGGGCTCTCAGACCTCCTCGGTGGCTGCAGCCCGCTGGGCGTGCGTCACTGCAGGCCGATGGGCCGCCTCTGACTGCGCCCCCACCCCCAGGGCAGCTGTGGGAGCGAGACTTAGCCTCGGGGCTGCTGTCTCGCATGATGTCTTTACTGCTCCCCCCGTCTTCCATCTCTCAAGTGTTCTCATTCCCATGTGCTGCTTCCATACAGGCTCCTGGCATCTGTTCCATCTGCTGCTTTTGGAATACGTGACTCACGTATTTCAGTCGTGCCTGGAGGAAGAAGAGGACGAAGAGGACGTGGGGAGCCTGAGAGACGCGCTGCCTGGTGACCAGTCTCTCAGCCGGTCGCTCCAGGCCCTTCTCCACCCTCCGGAGAATCCACCACCTCAGGAGTTCGCAAGCCTGGATGCTGGCCCACCGCGGGCGATCCTGGGACACAGGAGTCATGGCCTCCTTCCTGTGGACATGAGCAGCACGGTCCTCTGGGTCCTGGGCTTCCTAGTGGACACTGCCACGGGCAACAAGGTAGACCCTAGAATACACACACACACACACCACAGAGTTGTTCACAGGGAAAGTCACATCCACCTCGAGTTGTCTGGTCCTGTAGCACCTGTGTGCTTATGAGGAGACAGGGCTGCAGAAGCAGAGGGTTTACCGTGACACAGCAAGGAGACGGGGAAATGGAGGTGGAGGTGGAGCCCTGATCTGCCTGCTCTCGAGCTCTTTCTTACATACCACAGTTCAGAGAGGAGTCCATGCCCCCAGAAGAGCAGGAGAGATCAAAGAAAAGCCCTCAGATATCAACAAAAAGGGCCAGTCTGAGACAGGAAGCAAGTGAAATTCCTCCAATAGGAGCAGGGCCAGGGTGGATTTCTTTTAACGGCATAGTGGTGCACACCTATAATCCAGCACTCAGGAAGCTGAGGCAGGAGGATCGCTGTGAGTTCAAGGCCAGCCTGAACTGCATGGCAAGACCAACAACAAAGGTGACAGCAGTTGTCTGAGCACTAACTTCTTAGACATCTATACGCACTTGTTCAGACACTATTTGCAGTCTTCTTGTGGCCACAAGTTCCCCCTAGGATAGATGAGTTGTCCTCAGCAAGAGACCATTGGACATGTGTCAGCCTCTGTACAGTCAGGAGTAGCCAGAGCCCGGAGGACAAGTCACAGTTTATAACCTGTCACACGCTGCAGTCTTGAGAGTAATCGGATCCCTGCAACACAAACTCCCCTTCTGGGCCTCCCCAAGAGAGGGGCTCCTGCACTCCTTGTCGCTGGGCACTGTTCTGACAAGGAAGCACGGGAAACAGCCGCTACGGCGGGCACTGAGGAAATGAGTCTGTCAGGCCTGCAGACCCTTTTCATCTTCCGGTGTTTCACCTCTGCTTTCTCAGCTTGGGATAGTAATTCACCTATCCAGCTGAGTTCAGTGCTCTGTCCAGTAGATCCAAATATTGTTACGAGGTATGTCTGGCTGCTCACCTCTCAAAAGCTAGTGCTTAGGCAGTGAGAGCTGGTGGGAAGGAGGCGAATTTATTCACAGTCGGCATCGTGGAAGGTCCACTCTGCGCTAGCATGTGAAGGGCTGTGTGGCCGAAAGAGGAGAAGGGCACAACGGCTGAATGAGCTTTCTCACCCAGGGCGTACCTCCCTTCTTCTTTTCAGAATATGGCACTGGGCTGAGGCTAGCCCCTCTTGCTCATCTGGGACAGATACACTACTTTTACGCAAGTTAAAGCCCCTGCTTTGTGTTAGCTAACGGACAGAACTGAAAAGTCACTAGACTGGCTGGTTCTATAAATCTGCAGATAGGCTGTTTAACAGTTAATGCCCCAGCCCTTTTGGTGGGCATCTCCCTGGAGTTTACATTGCCAAGCAGAAGAGGGATGGAAAGGAGCTGGGGCAGGCGGCACCAAGTAGAAGGGCACTGCAGAGGGGTCTGGGAGGCCGGCTCCAGGGAGAGGCCCGCACGGCGCACTGGCGCCACCTCTGTGAGGGAGCCGCGCTCATGTGGTCAGGAAACACAAACCGGTTGAGTCCAGTCCCAGGTCAAAGACCTGACGTCCAGACCATGCTGGGACAATGAAAGTGCCATCTGGGAGCTGGTTCTCAGGTGGTGGAAGGAGGCCCGGGCCCACATGGACAGGGCACTGTGTGGCCGTGCTGTGCCCCCTGCACCTCTGGCAGATGCGCCTGGGATGGTGGCAGAGCCCTCTTGAGCTGCCCAGCAGGGGCACAGCGAGCAATTCCAAGCACCCTCCTAGGCCAAACAGGGCAGCTTCAGTGCTGGGCCGTGCAGTTCCCTCTGCCCACCGGCTGGGCAGCAGGACAAGCCTAGCATAATAACCTGCCAAGGAAAAAGTGGCCAGTGACGTTTGTTTAAGCCCAGGCAGATGACTTTAGTCAAGACCATGTGGTCAGTTAGGAACCACAGCAGAGGGCTCTGAAGAGCTGGGACTCAGCCAGAGCCCAAGCACATGGGGTAGGGGATGGACAGCCGAGGTCCGGGTGGGCCAACAGGCAGAAACTACTGCAGGCAAACATCAGGGGCCGGGCAGGTCTGGCCACCGATCTAACAGGTTCTCACGGGTGACCCATCGGGACGAACAGTGGTCCCCTTGGGTGTGGAGGGCGAGGGGTCTGCTCAGACATCAGTGATGGTCAGATAGCAAGGGTGGAGACTCTTGCTAAACTGGCTCAGCAGGGCCCATTGCTAAGGCTGGATTTTAGAGAGTTCACCAAGGGGCCGAGGGGAAGTGGGTCAAGTTTTACCTATTCATCAAGGTGACCAGAATCACTCTCACTCAGGCAGGTGTGGAGACGTGGAGGCCCAGGCTTCCTGCACAGCATTGTGTCCCAGGAAGGCAGGAGCAATCCTCAACCCCATTGCACAGATGGCATAACTGAGGCTCACAATGAGTAATTCTCCCAAAGTCACCTCATCAGTAATGGGACAGCAGAGTCCACATTGCCAGGGGTCTCCTTCCACTGCAGCCCTGGCCTCACTCACTCCCCCCAGAGAGCCCTCTGCCATGCGCTTAGTTCCAAAGTCAGTGACTTCGAGCCGGAGAGGTGGGCGATTCCTACAGGTAAACTCCTCGGGTCAAACTACACTTCTTTCATACCTTAGCGGAGAACTGTGGGGTGTTGCCTAATTCAGGGATAACATGGAATCCCACAGGCCTTCTGTGAGTGTCCATGAGGCATCATTATAAATGCTTAGAAAGCTCCTTACAACATAGCATGGAGCTACTGGCCAGTCATAATTATTATTTCTCCAATAATTACTGGTCCCACCCAACCCCCGGCTCCTCTCAAGTTCATTATAGTGAGGTTCGGCCTCGAATTAATTGGCGGCGGAAACAACAGAGACAATATTGAACGTTTAACAGAAATGCATAAAACTCAGTACGAGCAGGTGAGTGGCGGAAAACCCACGTAACACGCTGGAGATTAATTTGGCCTGCGCTGCCTCTTCCCGCTTGCTGAGTGCGCTGTCACGACTTAGACAATCTGCCAGCCAAAGTTCTGCTCCTGATTGTCACTGTCTCCCGTATTCCGCATCAACACAAAGCAAGTCCTCCTCCCATCTGCACTCCTCTGCTGGGCTAACGCCCCATGCCCTGAACATCTGTGCAGGCTCCTCCTCTGAGTAATTAGGGCACCCCACACCCTGAAACAGCCCAAGTCGGTGCTCTGCTGTGCTGCTGCCATCTGTCACCTCAGCCACAGCCACAACAGGAAAGTGCCAAGGCGTGCTTAAGGATAGTGTAAAATAAATGAATGATGTTAAAAGAACAAACTACGTGGTTTTCACATTAGGTCAGGGACTCAGAATTAAATCAGAGCAAAAATACGGAGATGGAGAGAGACAGGGATAGGGACAGGGTGGGGAAAGAGAGGAGACAACTCTCCAGCCCTGGGGAAAAAGTGAAGACGATTTTATGAAAAAGAAGAAAATTAACTTTTCATTGAATGGTGATATCGTTTTTTGAATCTAGAGAAAGAAAAACATACTTTGCCAAGTCTTGAGACCAGTGCTGGGTTGTGCAGATCTTTGTCTAAATACATCAGCTTCTGGAGGATTTATGGGTGAAATCAGACCAAAAAACACATCTATTGGTTTTGAAGTACCCGTGAGCAAGGATTTGCGAGTCTGCTGGGTCTCCCAGAGCCAAGCAGGGACGCCAACCGTCCCTGGGCTCAGGCAGGCGGCAGGAAATGGAGCAGAAGCCAGGCCTTGAGAATCTGTTACTCCCCAAGCGAGTGTCACTGCCCCGGCATCAGGCAACTGCAGTTCCCCTGCACCTAGGGTCCTCTGAGGCCTCTGTGTCAGCTTGAGAAGCCCATCAGCTCCCGGACTGAGGAACAGCGATGTCCAGGTGGGGAGGCACCACAGAGACTGTGGACACCTCCTACCACTCCCCAGGTGTGCACAGCCGCTCCGAGCTCTCCGCACCTGTCAGCAACGAACCACTCCAGTTCCTTCTCTTGCACAGAGCCCCGCCTCTGCCCTGCCCCTCTCTTGCCCATCTCAAGGGTACTGGTGTGGTGCGGTCGGTACTCGCATGCTCCCATGCAGCCTTGCCTGACCCCGAGCACTCCCCGGGAATGGCGGAGACATGGGCACACCCATCGCATTATGTCCCAGGCAGGGACAAGGACACAGATGAGTTAAAACGGCAGTTCTTGGAGGTTTCTCTCATCTTTGCCTTCTGAACATTTCTTCCTCACAGCTCATCCAGGTGTTGCTGGAGGACAAGGCCACCAAAAGCACCCTGAGGCTCAGCCTTCCCATGGGAGAAGAAGCCCTCGTAACTCTAAAAGATGGGCGAAGGTTTACAATTCACATGTCCAACGTACCCTGAAGGGCCGAGAAAGCGAGAGCTGCAACAAGCAAGGCCTGAGAAACAGCTGAGTCGCTGTCTTAATTCCAACCCCAAAGCTTGTATATTGCTGTAAGAAAAAGTTTATGTATATACTAGAGGTAGCATTTTATGTTCATATGTATTTCAAAGAGTTGGTCTCAATCAAACCATAAGCTGATTTGAAGAGTAATTTTCTCCTCTGTTGCTTTTCTTCTGGACCTACCCAAGTGTTTCTATTTTGGGATCTAACTGCAAAACATTTGAGAAATCTTGTTGGGAAGAAAAATGGTTACATCTCCAGAGAAGGATGAAATTTGAGGAACGCAAACTGGTACAAGCCATAAAATAGCAATGGTAATAGTTTTCTTCCCCTGGATAATGACCCAGCCAAAAAAAAAAAAAATGTGTACAAAGATACCCTGCGTGCGGGAAGTAGGGGTCAGAAAAGCTCAGTCAGATACTCCTGTTGCTCTCACTCACTGCTACATTAATTGCCCGCACTGCCACCTTGTTTTTCACAGAGGACTAGAATTTTGAATGCAAAAAAAAATCTATAATGAACGCTTATGTCCTGACTTAAGTCACCTTTTATGTCTCTCTTTGAAGCAAGATCCTAAAAAGGCTGAATCAAAAACAAATCGTTGTTGGGCCGGGGAGTTGGCTCGGTGGTTCCGGCGCCTGCCTTGCAAGCGCAGGGACCAGGGTTCGATTCCCCGGTAACCACATAATAATACTGGGTGTGGAGACCCACACCCAGCAGCAACCAGTACCACATACCACATTGCCGGGTGTGGTGGCTCACGCCTGTAATCCCAGCACTCGGGAGGCAGAGGCAGGAGGATTGCTGTGATGTGAGTTGGAGGCTGAGCTCAGGGCCAGCCTGAACCACAAAGCGAGACCCTGTCTCCAAAAACCTAGAAAAAAAAAAAATCGTTGTTATACCAGATCCATTTTTTATGTAACTGATTATGAAACTTAAAAGGAATTTAAAATTTCATGCTTAACATGATTTCTGGTATAAATGAAAACAGAATATTGTATTGATCTCGTTACATATGAAATGAACTCACATTCTCATATGGAATGAATTAGATCTATCTACAAATCAACTTAATTTCCCTAAATGCTTAGAAATTTTAAAGAATCATAAAAACTATGTCTGAAGATTCATTAAGAATTATTCCTCTTGGGCCGGGGAGTTAGCTCAGTGGTTCTGGCGCCTGTCTTGCAAGCGCAAGGGCCCGGGTTCAATTCCCCGGTAACCACATAACAATACTGGGTGTGGAGACTCATGCCCAGCAGCAACCAGCACCACATACCACAGTGCCGGGCGTGGTGGCTCACGCCTGTAATCCCAGCACTCGGGAGGCAGAGGCAGGAGGATTGTGATGTGAGTTTGAGGCTGAGCTCAGGGCCAGCCTGAACCACAAAAAAGTGAGACCCTGTCTCAAAAAACCTAAAAAAAAAAAAAAAAGAATTATTCCTCTTTATGGTTAAAGAGAATAACCCTATTTTAGAGCCCTCTACAACTCCGTGAACTAGGTTTGACCACTCCTCGCGCTCTCTAGTCCCTGGTCACCGACCTTTCCCTGGTGACCAGTCACTGACTAACTGGATGTCACTGATCCGCTCACGAGGAAGCAGACAGTCCATGGCCTGAGTCACAGCAGAAGCAACAGGATTTATAAGTTTGGAACAGTGCATACTGTTTGCATATTTTGGGGTGAACTGACTAGCTGAGAGCCAGCAACACTGATCTTGGGGTGCAGTCCTTGAACACCCAGGTTTATCAAAGAAGCAGTTTCAGCTGCTCACTTGGAGGACGAGGTGTCAGGGTGAAGTGGGGAGCGGGGGAGGAGGTCTGAAGTTGCTGCAATTTCTTTTTCAGTTTTCAAATGCGGGGGGAGGGTGGAACCCAGGGCCTCACACACTGAGCTACACCACCGGCCTGAACTGATGTGGCTATTGTTGTTACGGTTTCTTTCTAAATTGCCTGGGCCACAAGATAGCACAGCCACCTGTGGGAGGTCCTTGACAGGGTGCAGGTAGAGAGGAGAGATGAGGGAGCAGGGGTACAGTGACATGCCAAAATAGATTACTTCCTGCCCTAGGCGGAGAGGCAGGATGGCAGGGGAAGAGGCATGCCCCTGACAGGCCCTGAGACTTCACTGGGGTGTACAGCGCTACTTTACAGTCTCCGGTGGTGACCAGCGCACGTACCTTGGGGGCGGGACTCTGGGTCAGCAGGAAGCCGGTTTCACCGCAGACCTGCTTTTGTCCCCTTGCAGCACTGAGGATGGATCCCAGGGTTGTGCTCACGCTAAGCAAGTGCTCTAGCACCAAACCAAAGCCCAGGCCAAGCAGGTGAGAGAGGGCGCTGTGCAGCGTCGCCCCCTGCAGGCCTCGAGGCGCACGGCCTCTCTCACCAAGAGGAGCTGTTGTTACTCTAGGGGGATGAAGCTTCAGAGTTTGATTCTGACCCTGGCATGGCTACTAACGACTGAGCACAGAAAGCTCCTGTTACTGGAAGACAATGAGAACAGAAAACCTCCCTAGCCCCATACCGCAAGCGTAGGGTTTTTATGAGAGGAAGAAATACTTGGCAGAGAAGGCTGCAAAGACTGTTTTCTGCTTGTGCCATGGATTGATGGAGGGAGGGGCTTGGTCAGGGTTATAACATACTTTCACCATTCCCCTCCCCCATTACCAGCCCTAAAACCCCCTCAGGGCCCTTGTACTAGGTACATTCCCAGGCTATCTTTAATTTTTTGCCTTGACACAAGGACTTGCTAAATCACTGAATTGCCCAGGCTGGGCTTGAATTTAAGTGCCTGCCTCAGCCTCCTGGAGGGCTGACAATATCTGGATGATACAGGAGATGAAACAGGACTCCTGATATAAAAGGGAAATATAATCCCCAACCTGTAAGATTTCTAATATGCTGGGTCTGTGTCCTCTAGAATTGAGAAATGAATCCTAGAAACAACAGAGGTTAGGAGTAGAGAATGATTATTGAGAAGACAGCCCCCACGAGGCAGGAGGGGTCCTGACTGGGTAGCCAAGGATCCCACTTTTCGGGGAAGTTTTACAGAACAAAGCCCACATGGGTTCAACAAAGTTAAAGCTATGGTCAACCAACAAGGTTACAAGTATAGTTGCTTAGGTAACAGTGGTCCAGTAGGGAACACATAACGAGGGTGCATGAACAGAACAAACTTTTTCTAGGAGCTGACAGGTTCAGCGGTCTTGGTCTGGACGGACTGACGTCTATCTGGACTTCGTTAGCCCAGGTGTTACCACTTATCTTGTCCTGGGAGAAGTATGCAGGCCTGGATTCAGCGGCTGTGTCTCTGGCCACAGCTGTGATGTGTCTCTCCTTTGTCCTAACTGTCTCAAGGACTGAGCCCTCTCTGACTGCCTGTAATATTTCTACCTAACTTCGCTGCCGACAAGACTGGGATTACAGTGTGAGCCAGACACCTGGTTTGGGCGTATTTAGTACAACATGACAACTAACCCCCTGGGGCCTCACTAACTCCTCACCAGTCTGTGGGCTGCTTCATCAGTTCAGCTGATCGGGCCGGATATGCTGGCTCTGGCTGGGCTTGCTCACCCCTCTGGGTCCCCAGCAGGTTCCTGAGCCTACTGCTCTAGGACGGTGCTGGCTGGGACACCAGGCTGGGCCCCGTGTGGCTTTCACGTCCCTCCAGCAGGCTCACGCACACTCATTGTCATTACAGAGGGGCTTCCAAAACAGCGTAAACAGACCTGTGACACACTTCACACCCTTGTGTGTCCCTGGGCCACTGGCCCAAGCATGTCCCACTCAGAGCCATTAATGGGTATCCCAGGGAGGGGTCCAGCTGTGGGACTGCTGCTCATCAGCCCATCAGACAATCAAGAGAATGTCCGTGCCACTGCCCCGCTATCCTGCTAGGGAGACTGTCTCTGTTATACTCAGATCGAGAGGTCCCCAAAAAACACCAGGAGCCATTTCCGATGTAAACACGTGAGGGTTTATTCAAGCTCGAGTAGGGACTCAACAGCAGGATGCCAAGAGAGCCTCCAGCCCCAGGAGAGTCCGGTTTTTGTGCTGGGAATGGGGGTGGGGTGGAAGTTTCAAGACATGGGTGATCAGATAGGTTAAGAATTTAACAAAGAGTACGGGGGCTTTGGGTATTGGCTAGCCAGGGCGTTTCTTTGTCTCAAGGAGTAGCCTCTTTATCAGAACATGAGGGGTGAAGGTCAGCAGTCACAGCCAGAATCTTTAGGTTTAGCTCTATCAGGTAACAGAGGCCTGCTGCCCTGGTGATTGGTCCTTGCTAGTAACATGCACTCTGCTTGGATTACTCATGTTCTAAAGAATTTGGGGCCTTTAAGATGGAGACTTTAGCTCAGGGCCAGGCCCTTTTTCAAAAGTGGAGTTAAGTTAGTCAGGCTGGGCTCTACATCTCGAGTGGCAGTGACTCGCCCAGGGCCATCAGCCACTGCCACCCTCGTCAATAGTGATGCAGCTGCAGGCGGTTCGACCCGCTGTGGAGCTAGTGGGAAAGCGGCACCGGGGGGTCTGTGCACACACTGGATACTGACTTTGAAACAGCACTGAGGGGCCTATGTGGGGAAACCTCCCAGGGAGCTTCACCGATAGCAGTGTGACACGTTTCAGGACAAAAATAGCAACACCCACCCAGATTTTAGAACCTACATTTCACTCATCATAAGCTGGAAGCCCACTCACATTCTGGCAGGAGAAAGATTTCCAGAACCAGACATTTGATCTAAAACACGTAATAGTGTGTTCCAAGATGGTTTGCCGGGTATTTATTCTTTTAACAGGGATGCTATAAACACGGATCAGCCACACATAGGTGCCAGCTCTGAGGGAACTCAGGTTCCTCAGGGAGACCCTCAGTGATTAAAAGCAAAGCACCTCACAGCAGTTTGGGTGACAGCATCCCTCACTGTGGGTAGCAGCAGTGAGGTGGGGACGCAGCTTCTTAAACACATTCAAATGAGGCCTCACTCACGGGGCCTGGACAGAGATCTGAGGTGAGAAAGAAGGTGTGAGAGGACCAGGAGGGACTCAAGAGGGAGAGAGCTATGAACTTAGGGCTAGTAAGGCTTTCAAGTCACTGTGGTTTTCTGAGAACAGGGCAGCCCGTCCACCAGAACCAACTCATCCGCTGTACCAACTCGGTACACTGCGAAATGCATATTAAAGAGGTAGAGACACTCTGGGAGTGCAGGGTCACGAGCTACGGCAGCAACACCGAGGCGCCTGCTTCCTCCAGTCCAGAAAGCTGTCCAAGGAAACTCTGACCAAAAGCTTGCCCCACAGCACGCTTTTCAGACCGATTTTTTGAGTATATTTTACTTCAAACCCTCCCATTTCACACGCACAGTCAGTGGTCTTCAGAGTAGGTAGAACTGTGGAACCAACGCCATGATCTAAATTGAAAATGTTTTAACAACCAGACAAAGACCTGAAGACATTTGCAGTCACGCGTCCCCACCTCCCCATGGTCTCTGATAAGCGCTTCTCTTCACGCCAGCGCCCACCGTGGAGACCACATTTTATGATCCTTCAGCACTTTGTGGACATGGAAGTGGCTCCCACTTTTCAAGCTTCTCTAAGCAGTCGTGTGCACGTTCTTGCAGGGACATATGTCTTCATTTCTCTTGGGTTCCTATCCAGTAGTGAAGTTCCTGGCTCCTCTGGTAAATATCTTTAGAAAGGCAAATGCCTTTCCCAAGTAAATCATTTTATATTCCCATCGGGAATGTTCTCAGATCCAATTTCTCCACATTTTTGCCAACATTTATTACTTGCCTTTTATAAAGTGCAGCCACCCAGGAGGCCATGAAGAGGAGCTCGCTGTGAGTCTGCTTTGCATTCTCCAAGGACTGAGGGCAGCATCTTCTCGTGAGCTTACCGGCCACTTGTACATCTTCTTTGGAGAAATGTCTGTTCATATCCGTTGGCCATTTAAAATGGGTTATTCTTCTGCTGTTAAATGTCAGTGACCTTTGTATATTCTCAGTATAAATTCCTCATCAGATACATGATCTGCAACTGTCTCAGCAGTAATACATACTTTAGTGTGTTGATATAACAGAATGCTTGACCTAGCCAAACTTAATAAGAGAAGTATTATCTAACATTTAGGCCATATCAACAAAGAGAAAATACTAGAAATGAACCAATCTGATATTTTGGAAATGAAAAACATAATAACTAAATCAAAAAATTCACTAGAGAAGTTCAACAGAATTGATCAAGAGACCGTCCCCACCCACGACAGCGGCTGGGAGACCTCTCTCTCTGTACTACTACTGGGTTCTCAAGGAACCAGAATGTCTGCAGCTGATGTCATCTTGCGTCTGAAGCACAAGCATCTCAGACCCCTGAGGCGGGGGAGTGGTCTCTAGATCTGACAGGTCTGAGAGACCAGGTGACACACTCTCCAGAAGGCTACATGGTCTCCGGTCTGGAGCCCACATCCCCAGAAAGCCACCTCCTAGAAGCTGAGTAGGAGGACCTGTTAAATACTGGGGGTGAAAGCCAGGAAACAATGAAGTGGCTTACCTGTTTTTGAATCTACCCAGTCCTGGGGCATGTCAGCTGAGGAGGGGAACACTGTTCGCCCTTCTAAACCGAGTTTGGCCTAACTAGGAAGCAGAACACGAGAATCAGGACGCTTCAGAGTGGAAAAGCTACCTGGGAAACTTCGACCAAATAGGACAGGACTTCCCTCAGGTTCCATAACTGAATGTAGTGCCCAGATGGGGCAGAGTCCCCACCTCTTTGGGGGCTGGGCACTCGGGCCAGGCAGGGAAATGGGGCAGAGCTTTCAGGAAATGGGTGCACAGGACTGAAACCAGCAGCCTACCAAGGGCCTTCTCCCCACCCTGCTCTCCAGAGTCACTGTCCTCCTCAGGAATGGGGAGAAAGGTGACAGGACAGCAAGGAATGGACGTTCCTTCTCTGTGAAAGCAATGGGCATCCGTCCCGACATGGTGTCTGACATCCCAGCTAAAATCACAGAAGAGAGGGAGCCAGAAACAGAAATGGAGGCCAGAGGCAAATTGTTTGTCACACAGAGAGGAGGCAAGAAGTCTGCATTCACAGGGAACTGTGTTTGATGACTGGCTAACTGCACAACCTCTGGAGAAGATGGGCTGCATGGGCCCAGACGCTTCCAGGGTGGGGAAAAAGACAGAGAGAGGAGAGTGCTTTGAGACTGGCAGAGTACAGCATGGCGCACTGGCAGAAGCTGGGAGGAGATGAGGTCACCTCAGGGGAGGAGAACTGGACTGCGCAGGGGATGCGTCCACAGGAGCCTGAGCATGAGGCCTGAAAGGCCAGACGCGACCTGAAAAGGAGGCAGAGGCCAGCTGCGCGCTGGACTGCAGGGCACCGCAGTGCGACAGACTGGAGAGTCCCCAAGAAGTGTGATTCGGACGCTGGGCTCCGGACAGAGGAGGAGGTCAAAGGGCTGTGGGTGAGGCAGACAACGGACCACTTGCAGACTACTTTGGTGACATTTGCCAACAACAATGATAGCAACAACAGTAGAAATAATAGTAACACTGGAATACTGTTCCAATTCTTTTCATCCAGAACAAATTTGAAACCGAACAGTTCTGATTTTAGTCAGAAAATCTAGAGTAGAATGTCCTTAAGTAGACTGTGGATATCACAGCAGAGACAAGAAACTAATTACCTTAAATTTTTGAAACCTATAAAATGTAATTCCTGGCCCCTCCCACGTGTCTCGGATGAGTCGATCCCGCCACGCAGGACGCAGGACGCAGGACAGCTCTGCCGCGGGTTCCGGCGGCCTGGTCCCGGTGGCTTGGTCCCGTGGCCCGCGCCGGCCGCCGCGGGGAGGGCGGGGAGGGCGCGCCTCGGCCGCCGGGAGGCGCTGCGTCCCCACGGTCCGGGCCGGCGGCGGCGCCAAGATGTCCCCGCGCGCGGGCTGGCTGCTGTGCTGCAGCGCGCTGCTGGGGCCGGCCGCGGGCTACGTGCTGCTGAGCTCGGTGTCCTGGGCCGTCACGGACGAGGCGGACGAGGGGCTGGACGGCGCCTCGGCGGAGGAGGCGCTGCCCGCGCTGCTGGAGGACCCGGGCGGCCTGTGGCAGCGCCGCTTCCCGGCCGCGGCGCTCGAGGGCGGCGCCCCCCGAGCCCCGCCGCGCCCCGCGCCCGCCGGGATGTTCTCGTACCGCCGCGAGCGCCGCCCCGCGCCCCCCGCCGCCCCGCCCGCGCCCCCGCCCGCGCCGCGCGCCCGCCTCGCCCGCTCGCTGGCCCACGCGAGCTCCTGGGGCTGCATGGCCGCCGTGGCCGCGCGCGACCAGGTAAGAGCGGCGTCGGGCGCGGGGATCCGGGGCGGGCGTGTCCTGCCTCCCGGCGGCCGGCCGGAGACGCGTCCGTTACAGCGTCCTCCGGGCCGCGCGAAGACTGCAGAGAGGCCCGCGCACGTAGCCCTGCGTGGCGGTTGCGGGAAGAGGCGCCCGGGCGGGAATCTGCATTTCAAAAGTGGAACTCACTGGGCTGGCGTGGGGCATACCTGCAATCCCAGCACTCCAGGAGGCTGAGGCAGGGAAACTACAATTCCAGCGAGTCTGGGCAATTTAGCGAGACCTTGTCTCAAAATTTAAAATTTCACAAAAGACAGGAAATGTAGCTCAGTGCAAAAGCCATGAACTGAGTCTCCTTACGGGGGAAGGTCGGTTTTTCTGGACAGGAAAAGTGGCTTGTTATGCAAAGTGCAAAATGGAATGACCTGTGTGCGGCTGAGCGCTGGAAGCTTCTATCCACCTGTAGATGTGATTCCTGTACCTGGAATGACGTGACCAGCAAAGAGAAGTAGCTTTGGCAAGTAAACACCTACTTTCATTTACAATGTCTTGCACAGTTGCCAAGGAAGTCTGCAGGACAGACCCTGAATCTAAGCGAAAGTAAGGACCAACTGTCTCCTTGTTTTTGTTGGTTGGTTGGTTGGTTGGTTTGGAGTATTGGAGGTTGGATTTAGCCACAGCACTCAGCCCTTTTTAACATTTCTTTCCGAAGGATATGGCTAAGTTGCTAAGATGCTCATGCTGGTTCAAACTTGTGATTCTTCTGCTTCAGCCTCCAAAGGATATGTGCTTCATAGGGATAAAGGTCATGGACGTTGGGGTGCCGCATTAGCAGGACTTAGAAAAACCCAAGACTTCAATTTTCTGTCTCTATCTGAAGTCACAAAAATATGGCAAAGCCCCTTCACTGGGTGATCACGAACAAATCAGCGTCGTGTGTCTGTTAACATCAGTTTCTTATAACTTGCTGAGTTCTATAACAAAACAGTATTCATTACAATAAAAATACAGCTAATAAATAAGTAGTGTAGCCCTAAAAGAAACAATGATCGAATATTCCTGGCATCGAAGACCAAACAAGACATTTAAAGGAAGAATTAAATTTATCCCCAAAGTTCCCCCAAATTTAGAGGAGGCATACTGGTAGAGGGTACTTCAGGGTTAGCTGTAGGGAAAGTTTATTGTGACCACCACCCCTCTGTGTCACTGACCCTCCCTCAAGTGACGTTAGCTCAACACAGCAAGCACATCTGCAGTGTGGAAGCAGCTTCCAAAATAATCCAGTAGCTCCCAGAATAATCCGGTAGCTCCCAGATGGCCCCACTGTGCATCCCCTACAGAGAAGCCCCGGAGCTGTGCTGGGTGCGCGAGGGATTGGGCCATCACGCCTTGACTGAGTCCCGGTCATCACTCGCAAGATCTGAGGTCCCCCACAAGGTTCCCACAAGGTCACTGCTGGCTTGGTCACTTGACAGCCCTGCTGCTGAGAGTTGAGAAGGTTTTTTGTTTGTCAGGTCTGGGGACTGCCGTTTGGGAGCTGCCTGCTGATCAGTGATGGGCCCCTCAACAACAGCACAGGGACACCCTTCTTCTACATGACAGCCAAGGATCCCCTGGTGGCCGACCTGATGCAGAACCCTACGGCCTCGCTGATGCTGCCGGAGTCAGAGTGGGAGTTCTGCAGGTAGACAAGGACCGGTGGGCAGACGGGAGGGTGGGCCACATGCGCTGGTGACAGAGCTTGCGGGGGAAGGTGATCTCCACCCCTGGAACCAGATACTTCCCACCAGGAGCCAGTTACCTAATCCTGTGGCACACAGCTTCCTCCCTGTGATACAGGAACACAGACGAGCCCTGACTGAGCTGAAGTGGATCCCTACAAAGCACCAATGTGAGTGGCACATTGCAAGCAACATGCTACTTGTTACTGCAGCTGGAAAATGTCCAGCAGTCTTAAGTAGTCTCCACTCACAGTCGGGCAAAACCACCTCACACGGAGCCTGTGCTACAATACAGGGTCTAACAGCTTGTGCCATTTATTGTATTTATTTCCCTCTGTACTTAGAGGGAAAAACACACTGGTGTTCTGTGTCAATCCCCCAGGAAAATATCAGAATTTAAAATGTGAAGTAATTTTTACTGAATATACAAACTGTCGCAGAGACTAAAAATCCCAGTTTGAATCACCATAATGTGGGAATGTTCATAACAATTTCCACCTCAGAGAGTTACTCAGAGTGCTGGGTGCCTTGTGTAATGAAGACATGGCTACATGCCAGTGGCATTGTGCACAAGGGGAGAGCAGGTTGGGAGTTAGGGAAGGAAGGGTAATATGTTTACATACTGAACAACATCCATACTTTTCATCCTGCACCAGCCCCAGGGAATGAGCTCAAGGCTTTGGGCCTATTAGCCTGGTGTCCCACAGCTGAGCTACATCCCCACCCTTTTATTGAATTTTGGTGCAGCAACTCACTGAGTTGCCCAGGCTGGATTTGAACTTGTGATCTTTCTTCCTCAGTCTCCCAGATAGCTGGGATTACAGGTGTGCACCATGGCGCCTACCTAAGAACTCCATTCCTTTAATATATCTTCTCAAACTCTCAATAGAAGCAAAACCCCCTTAGGGAAAAAGTAACTCTCCTAGACAGCGTCATCAAATTCAAAATGCAAGGCTTGGAATGAACTCCACCACACCCAGCTTTTGGGGCTGCATGTGAGACACCCCAACCCCACCCTGAGGATTAGCAGTGTGCAAAAGGGTGCCCAGGGGGAGCTTCCTGTGATGGTGTCCGCATTCAGAGCTCAGCATTGCACTTTAGGTTTCGCGGAAAACCTGGAAACTTAGTGATGTTGGACTTGACAGGTCAAGCGATGCTGCCAGCTCTGAAATCGACTGCAGAGCCCCAAGGAACCAACCCAGCCCGAGCTCTGGGGCCCCCGGGGCAGTGAGGCATCTGGTGGAAACATCCAGGGTGATCACCTGACAGGCACTGCTCAGCCTTGAGGAGCACTCAGCAGGGTCCTGGCACATAAATCCTTCTGCAGTCCAAGGGCGGGCGGGGATTGGGGAGCAGGATATTGTTAAGGGCTTCGCTGCCTTTCCTGCAGAGCAGAGGAAATGCTGAAAGAAAGGCCCGTTACTCGTGGTGAGTCGAGGAGCCTGCTGGTCCTTTCACCTTTGAAAAGCAGCTCGTATCAAAAGGGTGCAAACTGCCCCTGTTCCAGGGAGAGCTGTCCCTGCAGGGTGTGGACACGAGGCGCGTGGACTGTCCGCTGGGAACATCCCGTGTCTCGTGTTCCTCTGCAGGCGTGTGCGGCGGGCAGGGTGCAGACTCTTCGTGTCACTGGGAGAAGCAGAGCTAGAACTGGGCCTTTCAGAGTTATAGGGCCTTGATTCAGGAAGAGGAGAGGCTGAAAGAATAATAGAACAAAGAATGGAGAATAAAGAGCAACTGATAGTTTATTACTTGAGGGCCGAAATTGATCTTAGTTCTCTCCTGGCCAAGGGCCTGGATCACTCAGTATTTCTGATTACACAGCACAGGAAGGGGGTGAAGACAGATGCAGGAAAAGCGGACTTGAGCCACTAATGAGCTGGGCTATGAAAGGCGAACACTACTCCTGTATAACGAGCAGGTCCTTGTGAACAAGGCTCCTGTGCTGTTGCTCAGGTCAGAGCTAACGAGCTGCCCATGTTGTCTCAGCTAAGATCTGATCTCGGAGATGGCTGTGTAGCCAGATTCCTCAGCCTCGGGGCTTCCATTCTGTAGAGACGTCACAGCCTCATCGATCATGGAGACCTCACTTGTGACCAGTGGCCCAGGGAAGTCTGGCTCTGAACACCAGCTGAAGGCTCGTTTATTGAGTCACTTGTGGCCTTGAAATGACTCATCATTCTAATCAATAGCTGAGCTATGAGTCAAATCAATAATATGCAAAGGCCCCATTGGTACAGGCTGGCATCCTGCACAGGGCAAGATGTCCCAGACGCCTGCGGCCTCAGTGGCTGTGCTGGGGCTGAAGGTCCCTGAGAAGCTGAGCCGTGAGCCAAGTTCTGACCAGAGAGAGCATTGGCCCCTGTGCTCCCAGGAAGAGGGGGTGGGGACAGCCTTCAGTGCTGCCTCTGGTGGCCTCACAGGCAACCTCTCAGAGAGGGGTCAGTTCAGGGAGCAAGCTGTTTCCGTTACTCCGGAGTGTATTTTGAATCAGTGTTGTGACGTCTCCAGCATTTCTTCTTCCCACTTTTATGTCAACTCACTCCCTCATGAATTCGCACTCGGAGACCAGCGTTGAACCTTTCCAAGGTGCTGCCCCGTGACCTTGTGACCTTGCCCTGAGCACCAGCTGTACAGGGACCACCACCTCCATGCTGCCACTCTGAGGACCTCTGGGGGTCACATTCACAGCCATGCCATAGCAGAGAGACAGAGGAGAGCGTTTCACATAATCAGTTTTCTCAGCTCTGAGAACACGTGTTACAGTTGTCCCCTGCTCAGTCTCCCCAGTCCAGCCTGTCACTTTGAATAGTCCTCAGCTCAACCAAGGTGATCTTTTAAAACTCAAATCAGATCCTGTCATTCTTTGGCTATAGTCCCTTCATAAGGGAAATTTCAGAGTCCTTATGCTTTTATAGGCCCTGCAAGGCCAAGTGTCTGCCCCTCTCAGAAAAGATTATGGTGTCTGCCCCTTTGCTGGTTGACTTAACATGACTCACACCTGTTTATATCAAATAAAAAGTGTAATCTGACAGCTTATTGAGATCAAAGCTGACATACATGCTTTGGCACACAGCTAAGAAATACTGTCCACTTAGTAAGCCCAATCGCGTCTCTCAGAGGTGGTATTTCAGCCCATTCTCTGAGCTCATGCTACAGATAAAGTTGAATCCAAATGGGATGAGTGACGGAGAGGGAGTATCTAAGGCTCCAACAGTCTCGGGAAATTTAATGAAGAAAATACCTGTGCATATGTTTTGCTTGGCGGAAGGTGGGAGAAGCTACATCTTGAAAATGATGGAAGGAACAAACGCCTCTTCAGATGTTACAGAGGAAACTTAAAGGTTTTTTGAGTGAATCTATGAAATGCAGAGTGGAATATAATACCCCTACTAGTTAGGGATTTTTCCCAACCTCAGGCTCCAAGGTGGATGGGACCAAAAGGGACAAGGACAGACAACTGAGAGTGATACGTAGATTATGATGTGTGCAGACAGTGTCCTCCCTACCTGTGGGGTCCCTACCACAACTTAATGAAGTGCACATCAAAATATTCAGGGGAAAATGTGTTAGTACTGAGCATGCAGACTTTGACCTGTCGTGACCCCTAAGTCATGCAATACAACAACTACTTACACAGTGTGGACCTTGTCTGAGGTATTGTGAGTATATGGGAAGAAGAGTCACATACAAATACCGCACTATTCTGTAGAAAGAATGTAGCATCTACCAACTTCTAGGCTCCTGGAGCAGCTCCCAGGTACCGAGGGCTGACATGTGTGCAGTCTACGTGGACAGCTGCGTACAACACTACAAAGTGATGACTCCCACAGATGGACCCAGAAGGAGCCCTTGGAGGACAGGGGTGAGAGGAACACGCTAATGACCAGGACAGCCTGGCCCCTCCCCCACACTTGGACCGGAGCCTCCTAGAGGATGACAGTTTGTAGCTTAGGACACCAAGGGCTCTGACCCTGCTTTAGGATGTGGTACTGGGGACATTCATGGGTCTTGAGTACATTTTCTGAACTTCTCATAAAGGTCTGCTAAGAAATGGGACTGAGGGCTAGGGATTTAGCTTAGCAGCACATACCTGCCTGGCAAGTACAAGGACCTGAGTTTAATCCTCAGTATCAGGAAAAAGAAAAAGAACTGTGACTTAGACCACAGCATGGCTCTTATCTTTGGTAAAAAGAGTCCAAATTAGAATGTAGTAGAAAAACAGATGCCGTGTGATCTCGCTTACATGGGAACCTAACAAAGCAGAGGGCAGAACGGTGTTTCTCAGGGCCTGCTCAGGAGTGGAAGCGGAAATGCTGGTTGGCAGAAGCAAACCTTCAGTTGCAACCTTCGGTTGCAACATGTGAACACGTCAGTGATTGACAGGATACGATGGTTCACATGGCTGTGTTAATTAACTTGATTGTGGTGATCACCACACAGTGCACACGTACCTCGAAACATCACACTGTCCAGTTCGAAGGTATTCAATCTTTACTTGAAAATTAAATTTTTAAAGTTAAAGAAAGATTATAGTGTGAAAAACACAATAAAGGAAGTGGCTCTTCCACTTGTAGACATCACAGCCATCCAAAGAAAGCTCTGCTTGTCTTGCCCGATAGTGGTTAGTTTGTTTAAAGTCTGCCTTACTCATTTGTCCTGTTTACTCCTCATCTCTGAGCTGGTTCTGTTTAATTGGATGGACTGGGCCAAGGGTCTTCTTCTCAGCTCTGCCTCAGGTTCTGGCCCCGGCAGCCGCTGCTCTGCACTGTCCTCCTGCCTCGCCACTCGGGTGCTGCTGCCACTAGTGAAGTTTTGCTCAGACCAAAGACCTGGTTGTAGGAAAAGCCAATAAATTATGACTGACAAAGAAAAGATCCAAGGGCTGGAGATTAGCTCAGTGGTTCCGGCGCCTGTCTTGCAAAGTTACTACTCCAGGTAGAGCGCAGGATGGAAGCCACACCACCAGCTGGCTCTGCTGCCTTCTCTGTCCCTAACTGCATGGTAGAGGGTACCACCCTCCCTGTCTCCTCCCCTGCCACCCTCTGGCAAGCTCTACTCTCTGTGCCTGACTTCTCTTCTCTGAGTCTCAGCATTCTACTCCTTCAAAACAAAACAAAGCAAAAACCCATCTATGTCTCTTGCCAGTGAAAGAATCCAAACATCACAAATATCAAGAAAAGTAC
Source organism: Petromus typicus (assembly GCA_004026965.1). NCBI lineage: Eukaryota > Metazoa > Chordata > Mammalia > Rodentia > Petromuridae > Petromus > Petromus typicus. The sequence goes on from PVIR01002637.1 coordinate 95,162, forward strand.
CATTTACTGTAGTGTGCACACTACACATACTTCATTCCGTTTCTCTCCTGACCTGGACATTTCTGGCTGCTATGACAGATTACCAGACTGAGTGGCTTACACAAGGGACATCTACTTCCCACAGTCTCAGCAGCTGGGAGTCTGGGGTCAGGTGCCCAGAGGTCAGGTGCCATGAGGTCCCTGTGCCAGGCTGCTGGAAGCTGACCATTTGCATCCTCCTCACAGTAAAGACAGGAGAGAGCTCCCTCAGGTTCCCGTCACAGGAGCACACACCTACCAGTTCTCAAAGGCCCCACTCCTAATAACATTGCTCTGGAGTACAGATTGCATCATATGCCTTGGAGAGGATCAGTCAGTGCACTCTCCCCACCCTGGCTGGGGCCCACTGCGGAGAGGTGAGCCTGGCATTGTTCATCAGACTCATTAGAGAGGCTTCCTAAATGACACTGGCTCATCCCCCACTGCCAGCATCTCTCCCTCAAGCCCACAGATGCACAGAGCCCAAACCAGCTGCAGGCAGTTATTGCTTCTTCAGTAGCAATTTGTCTGTCTTCTCTGTCTGCCACCAAGGGAGGTCAGGAAATAGCAGATGGTGGACCAGATCAGGACCAGTGCAAACTGTTGACCACGGGACAACAGAGGATGGAAAAGCTGGGGGACAGCGTGTTGCTGCTTATGCCTGCAGGCTATGGATGGGCTTTGAAGGTCTTGGACTAAGCCAGAGAGAACAAGGACACTAGTGCTTTCCAAACTTTGTACCAGCAAGACTTCTTTTTCACCATAGCCTAGGTGATACGAAATATCCCTATCTAAAGAGCAGGTAGCATTCTTAGGAATGTGGCTTAGTAGTAGAACACATGCTTAGCATGTGCAAAGGACTGGGTTCAATCTCTAACAGGAACAAATAATGAAAGAAGAGACAATATTTTTAAGCAATAGATTTGGGGTAGGACACTAGGAATCAACCAGAGGGCCATGTGTGTGCTAGGCAAATACTCTAACTGGGCTACATCCTCAAGACTAAGTAGTCGATTTATATAATCAAAGATAAGTGAATTAATTGATCCAATAAGTCATCTGTATCCAGGTGTTTCACATCACAAGATTGAATTAATAATGGATGGAAACATTTGGAAAATTTGCTCTTATACTGAACACATACATTTTTTTTTGCATATTATTCACTAAACAGTACAGTATTGCCATTATTTATATTTGTAGTAGGTGTTAAAACTGATCTGGAGGTTACTGAAAGTATAAATTCTCTACAGATACTATAGCACTTATATAAAGGGTTCAAGCATCATCAGGTTGTTGTGGGACGTGAGACTGTATCACCAATCCTACATGGATACTCACTGATAACTGTATCTACAGATCAGAGCCTAGAACCACCATGACATAATTTTTTACTTCATTTGCTCCAAAGCGATTCAGTTCCAATGAAGTAAGGGCTTTTCTCACATGATATCATAACTGTGAAGAGCCTATGGTTTCACCCTATTGCAAACAGGATAGCCAGTCCCAGTTCAGGGATTCCAGAAGACACAAGACTCCCAGGTCAGAGATGAAGGGCTTCCTTACTCACAGAAATCACAGAGCATCTGCCAGACTGTCTGCATTTTATGACACTGTTTCTCTAAGTCCCAGTTCTAACAGGGTGACATGAAATGGGCCAAGTGACACCTGTGTAAATAGTAGATCTCATTACGGGAGAGAAACCCAGAGCCAGAAGAACCAAAACTCCGCACAGTTGAGCCTTCCCTTTGGCCCAAGGCTGACCTTAGCTCTGTCTCCCAGGGCTGTTTGCTCTACACATCTCTGTGGAAAGGCAGTTCAGAACAGAGGCAGCCTCTGCTACCAAGACCTTCAGAAACATGAGATCCCTGAGGAGCTACCTCCAACAGGGCCCTGTAATCTTATCTCTGGGAAATGTATAATTTGTGAGTATTTCACAAATCCCAACATTCTTTGTTTTGCATTGTAGGGTGCTGATGGAAATGCATGTCCATGAGTGTCCTTTCCTGATACAGTTCAGTGATAACTTTTACTGTCTTTATGAATATTCTGAAGTTTAGAAATTGCTGTTACATCAGCTGCAGAGGGCATGACTCTGTCAGATGGTCTGTTCTAAGGATAGAAACAAACATGTTCCAGAAATGTAAAGTCTTTCAATTGATGAGGAGTCTTTCAGTTGAAAGAACCAGACAACAAGCTCCGATAGGATTAAGGAATTAAGAAATGTCTGCATTCACGTAAATGAAGTCCAGAGGTAAGCTTTTCTTAGGGGTTCAACACAGCCAACTGAAGGATGTGTGAGTGTTTGTTTAGATATCATCATTTTATTTTTTTTAATTTAATTCTTAACCAACTGAGTTTTTCCCCATCTCTTTTCTCTGGCTTCTGGGTGTTGGCCTCATCATAGAATTGGCTCTACTTAAGATTCAGTATGGCATCCAGGAGCTCCTAGTCACACATGCTCCCCTGCCTAGATGCAGTGAAAATGAGCAGTTCTCCAGCTACACTCCGAAGACAAGTGAGGGACTTCTTACCCCCGAGGTCCTCAGCAAGTAGCCCTTTGAGTTTTGATGACCAAATGTGCTCTTGTGACAATCCCGAGTCTATCACTACAATGAAGGAATGGGATCTACTAGTTGACTTAGGCCACCAAGGTGTTCAGGGCTTCGGGGTGGTATTAGTAACCTCCACAAAATAGAAAAGTGGATGACTAGACAGTGTTTGAGATGTGTGAACAGGAGGAAGGACAACACTTCCCACAGCCCTTGTTTATGAAGTGGCTACTGTGAACTGATGGCCATTGTCCGAGCCCTCGGGGTTGACACCATCCAACCTCTTTCCTGGCTGGTATTTGTTTTCGTTACTTTCCCATCACTGGAGGAAAAAAATACTCAACAGCCACAATTAACAGAAAGAAGGGTTTCACTGGGTCAGGGCTTCAGTGGTTCGGTTCATGATCAGCTGAAAAGGCCTGGTAGGGCCAGGGAGTTAGCTCAGTGGTTCCAGCGCCTGTCTTGCAAGCGCAAGGACCCGGGTTCAATCACCAGTAACCACATACAATACTGGATGTGGAGACTCACCCCAGCAGCAACCAGTACCACATACCACAGTGCCGGGCGTGGTGGCTCACGCCTGTAATCCCAGCACTTGGGAGGCAGAGGCAGGAGGATTGCTGTGTTGTGAGTTTGAGGCTGAGCTGAGGGCCAGCCTGAACCACAAAGTGAGACCCTGTCTCAAAAAAACCTAAAAAAAAAAAAAAAAAGCCTGGTAGAAGAGCATGGCAGAGAATAGCCCTTAACCACATCAACCAAGAAACAGAGAAAGTGAGGCGAGGAGCCAGGGATAAGAATGCACCCTTTCAGGGACTTGCCTCCTCGGACTGTGCCTCACCTCCAGGCATGGGAGACTTTTGGAGGGCACTTTAGATTTAAACCATAACATCATAACGTTCACCCCAGTCTCTAAAACCTGTGTCCATCTCACTATACAAAATGCACTTGGTCCATCTCAGTCACCAAAATCTTAGTGGCTTCAGTCAGCATTGCTGAAAAGCCCAAGTCCAAAGCTTCCTCTGAGATTCATCCAAATGCTTAGCTGTGATTCCCTATAAAAATCAAAAAGAAAATTACATAATTCCAATACACACAGTGGCACAGAATAAACATTTCTGTTCCAAAAAAGAAAGATCAAGAAACAGAAAGGAAATGAGCCAAAGCAGGCATGGCAACATTAAATCCTATACCTGCCCATGCCTCATACCTGAGGATATGGAGAGGTATGAACTCCAGAGAGCCTGAACGGTCCTATCTCTATGATGTTGCTGGTCACACCCTTCATGGACTCTCACTGCTACTCTCTTCAGCAAATATTCCATGTTTCCAGAATCACCAACTTCCTGGGATTTCCACACCTATGCGTCATTCTCACAGCTTTATACACTGATCTCTTAGAGGCTTCTTGCCTGACCTCATAGGTCTTCATTTGAAATCTGAGGGGAAGCCTCCCTGATCCCATAACTCTTGCATTCTGCATGCCTGTAATGCTAGCATCACATGGACAACAAGATCTGCCACCGCCTCAAGCAATTGCCAGGCCCACTTGGACAATGGCTACAGAGGCTTCTGAGAGCCTGGGTGGCTAAACTCAGGGAAACACTTCACTAGGTAGCCCTAAAGAAGTAGTGTTCCGGGCTGGGGAGTTAGCTCAGCGGTTCCGGCGCCTGTCTTGCAAGCGCAAGGGCCCGGGTTCGATTCCCCAGTATCCACATACAATACTGGGTGTGGAGACTCACGCCCAGCAGCAACCAGTACCACATACCACAGTGCCGGGTGTGGTGGCTCACGCCTGTAATCCCAGCACTCGGGAGGCAGAGGCAGGAGGATTGCTGTGATGTGAGTTGGAGGCTGAGCCCAGCCTGAACCACAAAGTGAGACCCTGTCTCAAAAAAACCTAAAAAAGGGGCCGGGGAGTTAGCTCAGTGGTTCCGGCGCCTGTCTCGCAAGCGCAAGGACCCGGGTTCGATTCCCCGGTAACCACATAACAATACTGGGTGTGGAGACCCACACCCAGCAGCAACCAGTACCACATACCACAGCGCCGGGCGTGGTGGCTCACGCCTGTAATCCCAGCACTCGGGAGGCAGAGGCAGGAGGATTG